>JAMKPZ010000337.1:0-39422 GCA_024699675.1 Amphibolis antarctica
TTTGAAGATGCAATTCAGGCTACTGATTCTAGCAAGTGGGAGTTTGCAATGCAAGAGGAGATGAATTCTCTTGAGAAGAATGGTACTTGGATCCTGACCAAGTTACCTAAGGACAAGAAAGCTCTTCAAAATAAATGGGTGTACAGAATTAAGGAAAATGCAGATGGAACCAAGAGATACAAGGCTAGACTGGTTGTCAAAGGCTTTCAGCAGAAAGAAGGAATTGATTACACTGAGATATTCTCTCCTGTAATCAAAATGACAACTATTAGAATTATTCTCAGTCTAGTAGTCTCTCACAGTCTACATCTAGAGCAGATGGATGTGAGAACAGCTTTTCTACATGGTGATCTTGATGAGGATGTACATGGGTGTAGCCACAGGGTTTCAGTGTCCCTGGGAAGGAAGAACTGTACATGATTAAATACCAAACCAACGATTACAAGGGTTTGACGTTGCACCTCTCAATCAACACCCAAGGATTTTAGGTCGAATCCTTCAACCAACCCAAGTGTTTATGGTAGAACACTTCAACCAACACAACTTTGAGTTTTTAGGTGAAAACTCAAAAATACCAACTAAAACAAAACCAATCCACAAAACAATTCATGCAAAGTGTGAGTGTTTTTAATGAGAAGGGGAAAGAAGCTTGAGCACAGATGAAAATACTTGTCAAAAATCCAATTGATGATTAATGAGTGCAAATCAATTGTTCAATGAAAGCCTTACTGTGCAAAAGATCGTGTATGTAAAGATTGGGTGGTTTGGATTGCTAATCTCGAGATTGTTTAGATAGGCTTAAACAATCATTAATAGCTATTTTTCTCAGATCGGATATCAATTCAAAATAACAAATTGTATTTTGAAATTTACTGTAGCAAATTTGGAGTAAAGTTTTTTTGAAAATAGTTATCCAAATTTGACCTAGGAGGAATTTCTAGGATAACAGAAATTACAAAACAATTCAGATAATCATTTGGATATCTAAATCATGTTTTGAATTTTTCTATCCTAATATTTTTTGTAATTTCTAAGGGTGTGTTGACCCCCATGCTTAAGGTTCTATCGGGCGGTCAACCGACCATCCACCAGCATGTTGGTATATCACCCCAGCAGTTGGTTCCCCCGAATTTCCCCTAGCAAAGTCCTACTTTGCTAGCATTGAAGCCCATGCCCAAGACTTATCGGGTGGCTGGGTAAATCAGCCGGCCAACCACTGGCATGCCTCTAAAATACCTTGGTGGCCGATCTCTAACTCTCCCACCAACATGTAGGTACACTCGTCAACACGCCCAGTCCGATTTTTGTGGAAAAGGACATGATTGCAGGAGCCTCAGCTGGCGCACAATCCCAGCTATCCGTCGTAGCCTATTCCCCTAAATCACTGGCTATATTCCTGGCACACCCTGATCCCCACTACCCGGCACCCGGCTAACGCACTGTGGCTGTCGGCTTGCCACCTGTGAAGATAATTTGAATCAATTGGAAAGATATGGCGAGATTTAATTACTTAAATCTCGCAATCAATCAATCATGTGGATCGCGTGATTGAATCAAGATATATGCGGAGTTTCCATCCCGAGATCACCCGAAGAAGGAAGGTGATTCCCTATATAAAGGGGCCTTCCGCTTAATTTCAAAAGACGGCCTTTTCGAGATTCTGAAGGAGGAGAGCCACTTGGAGCCCCGACGCCCTCTCACCGCACTGGAGTGAGGACTCCCTGTAGGTAAGTTCCCTCTTTCTGTGCCGTCATACATATGATTTAGCCTCGTTTTCTTGAGCCCCGACCACACTGGACCTTCCCCACGCAAGGGAAAGGTCAGAGGACACGCTCAGGTGTCATTCCTTCGGATACACTTTCAAAGGTACCAGTAGCCTCCCTCCCAGCTGGGTGAATCTGCCTAGTATGGTCAAGATCAGTTCGATCGTGACCCCTTCATCGAGTCTTTTTACACGGAAACTCACGTTTTCTTATGTGTTCTATGAATGCATCGTCAAGTTTTCCCTTGTCCTTTTCCTTGGAAATGCCTAGTCACCATCAGACGTATCATCTTTGCTTATAGATGACCATCTCCCCGAAGGTGTCCACCTCTCCCATCTCTCGAGAGTAGGTATAGAAATCTCTACACCCAAAGGTTGAGGCGGCAAACCGAGTGAACATCCGGTCCTAGACCCGGATGTCTGGTAGGCCGACGAGTAGACCCACCAAACCTCCGGCTTTTTAGCGAGAAGTTTGTTGCAGGGGCTACAACGTCTATATTCACGTTTTCATCTATTTCTTACTTACCTTGCTGGAAGAGGCAAAGCTGCCCTCCCGAGACCCCGAAAAGGCTTCCAGGATGAGGCCGTCGGCATGCATCATTGCCGACGCTGGCCATCTGGGTGCACGAGCATGTACACCCCGACAGTTCCCTTTTATCGGGAGTAGCAAAGCTGCCCTCCCAATGCCCCGGAAAGGCTTTCGGGATGAGGCCGTAGGCATGCATCATTGCTGACGCTGGTTGTCTAGGTGCACGAGCATGTACACCCCAACGATATCTCTTTTACCAGGAGGAGCAAAGCTGCCCTCCCGAGGCCCCAGAAAGCCTTTCGGGATGAGGTCGTAGGCATGCATCATTGCTGACGCCGATCGTCTAGGTGCACGAGCATGTACACCCCGATGGTTCCCTTTTACCGGGAGGAGCAAAGCTGCCCTCCTGATGCCTCGGAAAGGCTTCCAAGATGAGGTCGTCGACATGCATCATTGCCGACGTCGGCCATCTAAGTGCACGAGCTTGTCCACCCTGATGGTTCCCATTTACCGAGAGGAGCAAAGCTGCCCTCCCGATGCCCCGAAAAGGCTTTTGGGATGAGGCCGTTGGCATGCATCATTGTCGACGCCGGCCATCTGGGTGCACGAGCATGTACAAGAGAAAGGGAAAGGGAAGAGTGGGATTCGCCGACACACCAAGGGTTGGCTCGACCTCCTCACACGGAGCTTCTCTTGTTACAAAATGATCTCTCACAAAAACCCTAATTCCCTTTCTGGCATTTGGATGGCCTTATATAGTGGCTAATCATCTATGACAAAAATGCCCTTACAAACATAATAAGATTCAAGACATATTCAACAAAAATAGTAGGAAGTAATAGACAAGTACAGTTAGAAGAATTAAGAAATATGGCTTTTGAAAGTTCAAAAATAGCTAAAGAAAGAATAAAAGCATGGCATGATAAAAGAATTTTACACAGAGTGTTTGAAATAGGACAAGAAGTTTTATTATATAATTCAAGACTACATTCTTTCCTAGGAAAGTTAAAATCCAGATGGACTGGTTCATTTGTTATCAAGCATGTTTATCCATATGGAGTAGTAGGTTTGGACAACCCTCAAAGTTATGAAATTTTTAAGGTTAATGGTCAAAGATTAAAAGATTTTCTAAGATATTTAGATAGGAAAGACGTAGAAGTTGGTAGCTTAGAAGAAAATTAAACATAAAAAATATAATATAAAAAATATTATATTTTTTAAATAGGAAAGACGTAGAAGTTGGTAGCTTAGAAGAAAATTAAACATAAAAAATATAACATAAAAAATATATAAAAACAAAAAAATATATATAAGAAAAGAAAAACATTTAGATTTATACAATATATATTTTAAGCTTTACTATGTTAGTATAATGTCGTTATTTGATTTATTAAGCTTTACTGTATTATTTGATTTATCCTAAGGTAGGGTTGTGGGTAAACTTGTTTACCAGCGATGTAAGTTCATGAGTTAACCTGTTTATCAACGGAAAAGAAACAAAAAAAAAGAGAAATAGAACCTTTGGAGTTTATCAACAAAGTTAGTTTGTGGGTTAACCTGTTTACCCATGGACCATCCTTGTTGGTTATTGTATTTTGAGTCATTTAGGGTTCTGTTTGCCAAATGATGTTATTTTTAAGTTTGAGATTTAATGAAATTGAACGATACTAATTATCTGGAGTACGATTAAAGACTATTCCATGATTTAAATGGTTAAGAAGAGAGATGCTAATGAAAATATAATCCAGTGAATTGTTAAGTGGAAATTTTTTAAAGAAGAAAGACCACAAAACTTTAGGTAAATCAAACACAAATTATAAACTGAAAATATTTAATTACACATATTCAAATGTTCACATATGAGAAAGTTTTTCTCTCCAAATCTTTAAATTACAACAGAAGTTACATTTCAAGCTCAAATATTTGGAAACTTGGACTTTAAGGCTGCTATATCTTCTTTTAATTGTCCAATTTCCTATAATACAATATCCACTCTATCAGACAGAGAGATTGGTGCTCTTTGTTGTGAAGATGATGGCTCATCTTGAGATCTTGAGGAATTTGAGGAGCAAGATTATCTTCCTTAGATAACTGTTTTAGATATTTGGTAGTTAAAACTCTAGGCTTTAAATTTTTTACAGACCAGGAAGATAAATTTGAAGAACTAGATACCAGTTGATAGATGAGATTACCATAAAATAATTTCGTCTTTATATTGGTGACTTTCGAGATGAATACTTTGTACCAATTCACCTGAATTTTGTTTAAAACTGAATAAGTTGCAATCTTTACAAAGGTGGATAGTTCTAAATCATGTCCATGCCTTTGATATATATATCTAATTAGAATCAAAGAAACCATACTTTACCCCTTAAATGTTTCAGCCTATTAAACAAATTGATGTGAGGGTTGATGGCCATGTAATTCTTCATATCTTGTTCTAACAAATCTGCCATAGTTGTAAATTCAAGAATCTCTACACCCTCATTTTTTAGACCCAGGCTATCATTTATGAATACAGGTGTTAGATGAAGGTCCACCTCTATAACATTACTAACATAAACACCATCCTCTAAATGTAAATTGGCATAAAAGGTAGGTATTAAATTCCTATCTTTTAAATTTCTACTTGACGTTGGGATCATTTTTAGCTAACCTTGGTAGTCTAGCAATTCTTTGATTTCATCCATGAAATCAAAAATCACTGGCTTTCTGAACTAAACATCATAGCCCTTGATTTGTTGGAAGAGAGTATATTGTTCAAACATTTTGAAATTAATTCTTAATAATGTGTGTTCAAAATATTTTAATTTTACCGCAAGTGCATGAGTTCAGATGTAATTTGTGTGCAAGTACAGGTTTGTCCACAAGGATTGTTTTTGATTGGTGGTTAGCTAAATTGGTGTATTCAATTAATGGAAAAATTAATTTTTAAAGCAATGTCACAGTTACTCTATTCCAAATAATGGCTAGAATGCTCTTTAATCACTTTTATATTTGTAATTTCTAGAGACTTTTCATTAATCACTTTTATATTTGGATTAAAAAGAAAGTCTTTTAATACATGATTTGAATTTTCTACTGAAGGACCCTATTAAGTGAGTTTTAATTCCAAATACTTAGTTTTTCGTGATCCATAAATACTCTATATTTCACTTCACATGCATTTTAGTATACTCCATTGAAAATGCCAAAACCCACGGGCTAGCTCGTGAGTAAACGTCTTTACCCACAAGATCTCTTGTGAATTAACCACTCACTCGGCTCAATAAGGCTTTACCCATGACACTGGCCCATGGTTAAACCACTTAAGTTACGAGCTATCTCATGGGTAAACGCAATAAAAGTGAGTTTTAGATGATAAGCAATACGATTCAAGATTTCTAAAACTCTTATGACTTGTCACTCATATTTTTGTTCTTTTTATCTTAAAGATATGACAAACAACACATAAAACATAAAACAAAACACATTACAAAAACTTGTAGAAATAAAAGTAAACATTCAACATTACATCAAACATAATATCATTCTCTCAATATCGAAATAGATGTGATTAGATAGGTGAATGTGAAAGTAAATAAAAAGGAAAAGAAAAAAAAAAGAACACCTAATGCTTCACTGCAATTTTCACCCTTCAAAAATTGCTCAGGCTAAGCACTCTCTTTGTCTTTACTTCCGATCCACCAGGTCATCAAGCTGGTGAGCCTTCCTTTCGACCTTGAAATGAGATTTTGGGCATCACTCCACGATTACACCAAGGAACAGAGGAGGAAGCAGCCAACGCTAAGAGTCTTTCCTTCAAAGATATGCTTAGGTAGAGAAAAGAATGGCAAATACATTAATGAATTGGTAGGAGAAGAGGAGGTCATCAATCTCCTCTTAGAAGAAGTGAATGGGTGGAAGATGGGAGATGGAGGAGATGGAGAATGTGCTTATGAATGGTGCCCAAATGAAGGACGAGGGGCTGATTTCATTGCTACGGGATTATTTTATAGACTGAGGGAGTGGCAGTTCACTAACTAGCAGTTAGCAAATTCGTGGTGTACATCTGGATGTGTAAGATCGTTTCATGCAAGCTCACTTTTTTTCCTTATTCGTCCACGTTCTCCATGATCAAGCATCAGCTAAATTCAATTTCTCAGTTCTACTTTTATACGAATTTCCTTGCAAATGCTCATTAAAGAATACTCTTCATGAAGCACATCACATCATATTATAGGAGAAATAATTCATCATATTTTATCATCCACTATAATTGTAATTGCCATTATATCAATAAAATTCATCACACAGAAAAAGCAATACATAGGTTCATAGTTTAACCAGTTTACCCATAGTGTAAGTTCGTGGTTTAAGAATGTTACCCACAGACCTTGTAACTTAGACATAAATCGTGATTTTTTCTATGAATTAATCAATTTACTAGCAAAGTAAACTGTCGATTATCATTCAATCACTTCCTTTCCAGTGAACAATCTCTAACAAATATAATTTATGACTTAAAACTTAATTCATGCATCATTAAAGTGAATAAATATGCATAATGTTGAAAAGCATAGTTAACCTTGTAATCATCATTACACAATGTAAAATGCAACTAAAACTTAGTAAAACGCATGAATTAATATCTATAAAATGCATATTTTAGAGTCTGAACAAGTCCCCCATACTTAAAGTTTGCTAGTCCCTTAGCAAAATACTAAAATAAGATTGTAAAAACTATGAAAGTAATAAAGATTACCAAATAAAATTAACTAAAACTATACTAGGCCACTTTTGTAAGGAACACAACTACACTTAGCAGGTGCAGCAAGCCTTTAAACCCTTATGTTACCCTAGTAGTAGAGTTGTGTCTCTGGAGGGTTTTCAATGGATACACCCACAAAGTCCAAAAAGAAATAAAAAGTAAGAGAAAAGGAATAGAACCAACCAAAGGATCATTTTAATCACCTGTTGCTATGAAAATTTCAGGGGAATGAGGTGGCTCAGCCTTACAACACTCCCTTTCCTTGCCTTTAAATTGAATAGACTCTCCTTAAAATGTGAACAAGGAGTCACCTATTCATAAAAATCATTTGTCATGTGCAAGCAAGAGGAATTCACACCTTCACCACTCTTAATCAGGAATTTAATCATTTAAAAGAGGCACACATCTCACCAACAAAAGGGGTAATCTAAGATATTCCCTTCCTTCCTAAGATATTGGAAAATGCTTTGGTTAATAGACAAGGGATAAGACAATTAATATACCATCACTCAAAAATGCTAAATTGCTGTACACATTGCACTTCATCCTCACATCCCAAGTTACTTTGAATATTCCCCCTTTTGTACCAAAATTGACATTGATTCGTTGATTTTCTTTTTGAATTTTCTTTTCCACTTTTTTTTCACAACTATTCTTTTTTTTTTTTACGAAAAATATAGCACATTAAAGCTATCCATTGTTCTTTTCCATTAATAAAACATAAATACACAGAATAGTGACAATGTAAAACTAATGTGTGACCCATGGTATATCTTAGAGAAGGGCAATAACACATTATATCTCCATAACCTAATTCACAAAGAAACTCCATGATATATTAAAGCTCATACCCTTGCTACTTTCCTTTACATATCCTTTAACTTAGAGAAGTTTGGAGATACCTTAGAATAATTCTCACCAGAATGAAAGATTTTTCATAACATGATCATTTTTTTGGTGGCACTCGGCATAGGTTTATCTCTCCACACAAACAGGGTAATGAGAAAGGAAAATAATTTACTCTAGAAAAACTAGGTTAACAAGGCATTAATTCAAATGAAACAGGAAGACTCAACCCATTACACAATTTAATTTGAAATCCATCTCCCCTAAAGGCAATAGGTTGCTTTGAATTGGCTCTAGAGATTCTCCTCTCAATATGATAGGGTCTTCCCATTAATCCTAATAGCAACACTTGAAACTTATATTCCTTCAAGTTATGTTCTTGAATAAAAAAAATATCAAAGATATTAAAGACAAAAAATTCAAAAATATTACAAATATTTGAAAAATTTTAACAGTTTGAAAATTTTTAACATACTTAAACCTCCCCCCCCATACTTAAACTTTGCATTGTCCTCAATGTAAATGGAAATGTTTAGTATAGACAGGGAAGAATATGACACCAAGTGGACATAGTAAAATAATAATGTGATGCATGCGGAATAATGCATTGAACTCAACAAGCTAAGTCATTTGAAATACATGAGTAATGCTCAAGAAATTGAATACAATTTCTATACATCAATAAGGAGTAAGGATAAGGGTGTGATACTTTTGAAACAGTGTAATTGAAATAAAAATAGTGCATATATATATATATATATTTATTTATTCTTGTGGAGTTCTAATAGCTCACAAGAAAACCAAGTGGTTTATAAATAGACACCACCAAACTGCAGCCTTATTGGCTTAAGCTATGTGGTGTTATTCATCCCCTTCATGAGCCACATGCCCATTAGGTAAATGGGGATTTTGGATAGATTGACTTGTAAAAGCACATTTGTTTCCTAGATTACGTGAATTAGATCTTTGGTTCAGTTGTGTCTCGATTCTTTTAATAGCTTGATCATGAGCAGCAATTTGAGAGTTGGATTTTAATGCTATTTCTACTCTTTGCATTAAGTGTGCTAATTGTCTCTCAATTTTTTGATCATTAACTAGTTGATTTTGATTTAAATTTAATGAACTATTGTTCATTGCATTTTGTTCAATAAAAGGCTGTCCTACAAATTGATTTGGTTGTTGTCCTGGGTTTTTTCATGAAAAGTTAGGATGGGTCTTCCACCTAGGATTATAAGTAGGATTGAAATTAGAGTTGTTACATTGATTATAGAATAAGACATTAACATCTTCAAATTCATGTAAAATATGACATTCCTCTACAACATGGCCTATGACAAAGCAACTTGTACATTCAGGCGTGTTAGGCTCAGTCTTTTGTTTAAATTGTAATTCATCAATTTTGTGCATCAAGCTAGCCATTTTAGCTTCTAAGGCAACATATGGTTCAACAATATGTACTCTCCTAGGGACAGAAATTTGTTCCTGACTTACTTCAGCAACACTTTGCCATTGTGCAGTTCTTTTGACCAAATCTTCTAAAAATTTTCAAGCATTATCTATTTCTTGGTTCAAAAATCCATCTTGACTCAAATATTCTTGGAGTGTTTTTGTTTGATAATCTATTCCTTCATAAATATTCCCAATTTGGGTAACTCTCTTTACTCCATGATGTGGACATTGAGCTAGGAGATCACGAAATCTTGCAAAATATTTCTAGAAAGGTTCTCCTAGCTTCTGTCTACAATTTAAAATTTCATTCTTTCTTTTAATTGTTACATGCATTGGATAGTATTTTCCTAGAAATTCATAACAAAATTGATTCTAGTTGGTGATAGAATTTTGTTGTAACTGTATAACCATCTTTTTACAATATCTTTTAAAGCAAAAGACATATACCTCAGTTTAATTGCATCAACAGACATGTTTGGTACTTTCATCATATTGCAAACTTCATTAAATTCTTTTAAAAATCAATAAGCATCTTCGTTTTCAAATCCATGGAATTTTGGTAGCTAGTTAATATAATTGGAATTTAATTCAAATTTGTCATTAGTACATTCAGGAAGTGTTATGCAGGACGGTTCATCCATTAGATTAGGATAAAATACACAACCTATTGTTGGTTCTCTAGGTTGTTCCTGATGTGGGGCAGCGATAATTGTTCTTTTTGTGGGTGTTAAAACTAACCTATGAGATGAATCCCTTGACCAACCTAACATACAACATTTAAATATAAAGGAAATTTTTCTTGTGTACCATCATTATGTAAGCTTTGACTCCCATTCCACGTTGCTATGCAATAGGTGCATTTGTTTATAGTAATACCACAACTGTAGTAAATGATGTATAAAATTTCATAACTGATATAAAATTGCAACAAGGGCTCATATAGTTTTGAGCATAGTACAATAGAGATGTTTCAAAATAATATAAAACATTGCAAATGTTCAACAGTGGAATTTTTTAAATAACCCATGAATAGCTTCATTGGTAAACTTGTTTACCCATGAACTAACTCCGCGGATAAACAGAAAATACTAAGTGCACAGTTGCAAAGTGTTTGCATAGGGAATTAAGTCATGTAACCACACTGTAGAAGCAGACATAGTTAATTGATGAATAAGTTCCACATTGCAACCTCTATTTGACAATTGGATTTTGTAATAATATTGGTTATCTCATGCACTATAAATTAAAGTATCTCCATTGATTAGACAAAAAGCTCTAATGTTTCCTTCATATGGCATGTCAGGTTGTTTGAGATCTTCCAGCTATAATTCTATGCAGATCCAACCCCATTCCCATTTGTCAATGTTCTGTACTCTCCAAATTTCAAATTTCATCTCAGTATCCCGCCATCGAATTAAGCTAAGAGATGCAGGTTCTCCATTAGTTCCTCCAAATAAAGCTAATTCAACTATATCATAAAATGAAATTACCATTGCACCCATAAGTCGTGGGATAGGTGGGAGCTTCACTGATTCATCTTCAATATTGATGGCAATGATTGTGAGCTCATTAATGTATTGAGGTGTACAACTAGTTATGAAGTAAATGATACCATCATAATCACATGATTCCAATTATTTGTTGGTCTTCCTCCAAAATAAACTTCTCTAATTGGTTGCCATTGGTGTTTGTCAAAATGATAGACCAACAGATATTGCCAATTAGTCCAAATCTCAGTTGGTTCTTTCCAACAAAATAATTTGTGCATAGTCCTTCTATCAGTACCCTTAAATGTTATAACTACACTTGAATTAAGTAAGATATGCTTATCTTTGTTTGGGTTTGGGAGTATCAATTCTACGTTTGTAATAAAGTTTTTTATTCCAATGTTAGCTCTGTAAGAAAAATATTCTCTGTAAGACCTGTAAACAATTATTCCACCATCACATCCTAAAATATTGTGAACTCCATCTAGTGATGTAGGTGGAATTCTTGCCTCATAGTCAATTCCATGATAAACATATTTTCCCAAAAGTGCATCATATGAAATCACTCCACTAACTATATTTCTCATTTTATATGCTTGGCGTGAACAAAAGAAATGCCCTAAAATTAATACACATATGCTCTTACATACAACTTAATTTGCATATTTCTCTCACTGGTAGATAAGTCAAAACCTCTTGTAAGACATCTATAAGAATCTTCATTGCTTCTAAAATTCATATTGCATAAAAACAGTACATTTAGTTACTTGGTTAATCAAAAAGAAAGTGTCAACTCAATCTATCTAATATTCATGAAGTAAATGTGCAATATTCAAGTATTAATATGATTAAAATGAATGCAACAGTAATCTCCTAAAAATTCTGCCATTTGAAGATTACCCATGAACTTATCTCGTGGTTAAAGGTGTTTACCTACGAACTTCCACGTGGATAATCCTGTGATCAACTAATTAATACTGAATCTTACTATCCGATCAACCGATTACCCGATTATACCTATAAAAACTATTAATGCCCATTCATGAATTAACCCTTATTTCATGACCTATTGTTACTGTTTGTCTTCTTCCACAACCAAGTACCATGGCTTCGACTTCCACTGCTCCTCCAGCTACATCATCTTCAACCTATGCTTGGATATAAATGCTGAACTTCAAGAAGTTTAGCCTAAATGCCAAGATGTGGCATGAAGAAGGAAACAGGAAAATGAAGAGGACCATTCGGGAAGAACAACTGAAAACTGTGGAGGAAGATACAACCGAATGTCTTAGACAAAGTAAGGAAGCTTTAATTAATGTTCCAGTCTTTCTTAAGGAGAAGATAGCTTCTTATATTGAGAAAGAGTCCTATCATGAGAGCCTAGTTCACCCTAAAAATCACTTAGTACAAGAATTGTTCAATAAGAGGTTTATATTTTGATTTCATAGAGAAGTTTATTGCCTACCCATGGGTGGTTCCATTACTCTTAAAGGAAAGACTAATATCTCTCGCACATGGCAAACAACAAGCAGAAGGTTTGTATCCATGGAGGAGTGGATGAAATTGATGAAATTTGATGCTTTCAAATTGGCGGCAGTGGACTGGCATTTGAGTAGCCGCATTCATAACAAAACTAGGGAGAAAATTCTAAAAGATTTGAAATATCAATTGACCTCTTCCACAATAAAGTATGGAAAGAATTTACTTGTCTTCCCCATGAAGTGATTCAAGCAATTAATGATCATACATGCCAAGTGTGGCAGGATGGATGTGCAATTAGGCCCAAAAATACTTTAGCGCAAGAAATAGTTCATACTTGGGCTGAATTGTGGTTTATGAAAACTCTGTATTTTGCCATCACCCATAAGTTGAATAAATCCAATGTCACTGATGATGCAATTTTTTCTTGCCTCCTAAGGATAGAGATGAAAGGGAGCAATATGAATTTTTCATCCAAAGGTATCTTTCCCTAGGGGAGAGCTTTGAGGTGGCTGAGATTTCTGCCCAATGTGACTTATATGACTGGAGGAAATGCATGACCGAAAAGGCCCCTTTTGCAGCAAAGATGGTAGACCTTGCTAGTGCAGAGGAAGTTGCTGTTAAGATTGAGCCACAAGATTTTGAATTTTCTCATGTCAGTGAGGATATTGCTGGCCCTTCAGTACCACAGGAGAGAGAACAAGAAGAAGAAGAAGAACAAGAAGAAGAAGAAGATGATGATAAACAACAAACCAGGGAAGAGGGAGAACAAGAAGAGTTTGAAAAGATTGAAGAAGATATCACGCTTGGGCAGTATCTTCAACAATACAAGAGGAAAGTTTCTTCTTCTTCAAACATATCAACTCTCGAGGATATCCCTCCTGTTTTGGAGGTTGAAAATCAGATGGCTATTAGGGTAAGAATTAAACTTTCAATTTAACCACTGATTTCAATTTCCCATTAGTTTACCATTCATGTCTCATGTATCCATAAATTTGATTTACAAGAATAAGGATCTGTGGTAGGAGCACTTGTTCCTATAGTGGAATTTCAGGATCTTGGGGAAATAGATAAGACCATCCATGAAGCAATCATTTTTTCTTCAGAGGAGGTTCAAGTAAACATTTTAGAATTAATAATGCTTCTTTCAATCATATATAGTTCATGACCTAGTATTAACTTTTTTCTTTTATATGTGTATTATAGGATGCCTCAGTAAGAGAAGTTCTCTCTTCTGAGAGAGAAGAGAGGGAAGGAGTTGAAAGTTCTTCTATTCCCTGCCAGAACATAGATCGAATGAAGCAATTTGAAATTGCTGCAGAGTAGAGGGATGAACCTAGTGGAGTGGAGAACATTTTCGACATTGAAGATACTCCACAGATTCTAAATAGAGAAATGGTGATTTTCTCTCCACCATCAGAACAAAATGAAGGGGTTGCTATACCCTTAGAGCCATCATCCTCTAGATTTGCAGATCCAGCCAAATAAGGAGAGACCAATTAGGTGTTTTTTAGAAACCAAGAAGCTTACAATCTCTTCCTGTAGATTAAGGGCTACAATGTTTTATTCAGTAGGCCAGTAGACTTCGATTTCATGGATGAAATCGTGGAGATGTTGGAATTCCAAGGATTTCTAAAGATCATTCCAAGGTCAGGTGGCAATTTAAAGGTTGAAAATTTAATTCATGCCTTTTATGCTAATATGCATTTAGAGGATGGTGTTTATATCAACAATGTGATAGAAGTGGACATTCAATTAACTCTTGAATTCATTTATGAGAGCCTTGGTTTAAGAAATGAGGGTGTAGAAATTGTTGAATCAACTACAATGGCTGATTGGACAGAACAAGGTATGAAAGACTATATGGCCAGCAACCCTCAGATTCATCTATTTAATAGGCTGAAGCATATGAAAGGTAAAACTCATATGGTTGCTCTAATCTTAATTAGATCTATTTATCAAAGATTTGGACATGATTTAGAATTGTCCATCTTTGTTAAGATTGCAACCTATGTAGTTTTGAATAGAATTCAAGTGAATTGGTATAGAGTGTTCATTTCAAAGATCACTAATATAAAGAAGAAACTATTCTATGGTGATCTCATCTTCCAGCTAGCATCCAGTTCTATAGACTTATCTTCATGGATAGCCAAGAAATTAAAATCCAGAGTATTACCAAGGACCTGAAGTAGTTGTCTAAGGAAGATAACCTTGTGCCACACATTCTTCAAGACAAACCATCTTCTTCACAATAGAGAGCACCAATCTCTTTATCAGACAAGGTTGACATTGTATTACAGGAAATAGGATAGTTAAAAGAAGAGATAGTAGCTTTAAAATCCAAGTTTCCTGATAATTGAACATTAAATGTGTAACCTTTGTTGTAATTTAAACATTTGTAACATTACAATGTGTATAATTTAAATATTTTTAGTTCATAATTTGTGTTTGATGTACTTACAATTTTGTGGTTTGTCTTCTTTAAAAAATTCACTTAACAGTTCACTAAATTATATTCTTCATTAACAATCCCTCTTCTTAATCGTTTGAATTATGAAATAACCCTTAATCATACTTCAAATGATTCACATCGTATAGTTTCAATAAATCCTAAACTTAAAAATTAACATCTCTAACAAATAGAACTTTAAATAACTCAAAATACGATAACCCATGAGGACGGTCCATGGGTAAACAAGTTAACCCACAAACTAACTTCATGGCTAAACTCCAAAGGTTCTCTTCTTCTTTTTTTCCTTTTTTTCCTTTTTTTCTTTTTTTTTCTCGACTCGTGGGTAAATAGGTTAACTCACGAACTAACCTTGTGGGTAAATAGGTTTACCCATGAAGTACCTTAAGATAAAACACAGTATAACTTAATAAACCAAATAACGACATTGTACTAACACATTAAGGCTTAAAGTAAATACTACATAAATTTAAATGTTTTTCTTAACTTTTCTTATATATATACTTAATTTTGTTTTTGTTCACGTTTGTATTTTTATATGTTTTTGTATTTATTTTATATATAAATATATATTATTATTATTATTTTTTCTACTCTTTTAGTTTTCTTCTAAGTTAACAACCTCCACTTCTTTCTTATCAGAATATCTTAGAAAATGTTTTAATTTTTGACCATTAAATTTAAAAATTTCATGGATTTGAAGATCCTCCAAATCTACTACTTCGTATGGAAAAACATGTTTAATAAAAAATGGATCGATCCATTTGGATTTTAATTTTCTTGCGAAAGAGTGTAATCTTGAATTATATAATAAAACTTATTGTCTTGTTTCAAATACACTATGTAAAATTCTTTTATCATGCCATGCTTTCATTCTTTCTTTAGCTAGTTTTGATCTTTCATAAACCATATTTCTTAATTATTCTAACTCCACTAATTGTACTTGTCTATTACTGCCTGCTATTTTTATATTTAAATTCAATTGCTTAAGTTCCCATAATGCTTCTTTATGTTCTAACTCCATAAGTAAATGACAAGCCCTTCCATATACTAATTTATATGGATTTTTTCCTAATATTGTTTTATAAGCTATTCTATATGCACAAAGAGAATTATCTAGTTTATCTAACCAGTCTCTCCTAGTGGTGTTTACTACTTTTTCTAAAATTCCTTTAATTTTTTTGTTTGCACTTTTAAGTTGTTCACTAGTTTGGGGATGGTAAGGGGTAGCTAACTTATGCAACACTTCATATCGTTTCAACAATTTCTCAAAGTTTCTATTACAAAAATGAGTTCCCCTATTACTGATAATTACTCTTGGAACACCAAATTGGGACATTATATTAGATCTCAAAAATCTCATTACTATTATGGAATCATTAGTTTTAGTAGGAATTACCTCCATCCATTTGGTTACATATTCTACTACCAAGAGGATATAAATAAAACCATTTGAATTTTGGAAAGGTCCCATGAAGTCTATACCTCATACATCAAAAACTTCTACTTCTTGGATTGTGTTTAATGACATCATATTCCTTTTTGCAATTCTACCTACTTTTTGGCATTGAACACATTTTTTACAAAATTCATAGGCATCCTTGAACAAAGTTAGCCAATATAAGCCACTATGAAGCAACTTTAAAGCTATCTTTTTTGCTCCGAAATGTCCTCCAGTAGGTTGGTCATGACAAAATGATAACACTGGTCAAGTTTCTATTTGTAGGATACATCTCCTTACAATCTGATTAGGACATTGCTTAAATAGGTAAAGGTCATCCCAAAAGAACTATTTAACCCTAGATAGAAATATTTTCTTGTCTAAACTAGACCAATCATGAGGTACTAAACCTGTAGCTAAATAATTAACTATAGCAGCATACCATAAACAATTACTCATCTGGAAATGTGTCATCTATTGGCGGATTAGAAAGAAATGATGCATCCTACCTAGACATATGATCTGCAATAGTGCTTTCACAACCTTTCTTATCTTTAATTTCCAAATCAAACTCTTGTACTAACAAAATCCATCTAATAAGCCTTGGTTTAGCATCTTTTTTAACTAACAAGTACTTAAGTGCTAAATGATCAATGTAAATGATAGTGTGACTGCCTATTAGATATGACTTAAATTTTTCTAAGGCAAACACTATTGCCAAAAATTCTTTTTCAATTACAGTGTAATTAATTTGTGTTTCATTTAATGTCTTACTAGCATAATAAATTACTCTTGGTAGCTTATTGAATTTCTGACCCAAGACTGCACCAAAAGCATAGTCTGATGCATCACACATTAACTCGAAAGGTTGAGACCAATCAAGTGCATGAACTATAGATGAAGTAGTCAAAGCTTCTTTTAGAAAGTCAAAAGCTTTCAAGGATTCCTCATTAAAATCAAATTTTGCAACTTTAATTAATAACTATGTTAAAGGTCACGCAATTTTACTAAAGTTTTTAATAAATCTTCTATAAAAAGTAGCATGTCCTAAAAATGCTCTTATATCTTTAATTGTTCTAGGAATAGGTAAATTAGATGTTAATTCTACTTTTCCTTTGTCTATACCTTTAGCAGAAATAATATCTCCTAAGACTATTCCTTATTTAACCATAAAATGGCATTTTTCCCAATTCAATACAAACTTTTTCTGTTCACATCTCTCTAACACTTTTTCTAAATTACTTAAACATTTTTCAAATAAGTCTCCATATATAGAAAAGTTAGCCATAAACACTTCTAAAAATTCATCTATGAAGTCTGTAAAAATGCCTGTCATACATTTTTGAAATGTAGTAGGTGCATTACATAGCCCAAAAGGCATACGACTAAAGGCAAATGTTTCAAAAGGACATGTAAAAGTTGTTTTCTCTTGATCCTCAAGTAATTGGGATTTGATTATAACCTGAATAACCATCTAGGAAACAATTATATTCATGCTTTGCTAGTTTCTCTAACATTTGATCTATAAAAGGCAATGGAAAATGATCCTTCCTAGTTGCTACAATCAATCTTCTGTAATCTATACAAACCCTCCAACCAGTTTGAACTCTAGTTGGAATTAATTCTTTGTTATCATTTTCTACAACTGTTATCCCAAATTTCTTCAGTACTACCTGCATTGGACTTTCCTAAGAGCTATCAGATATATGATAAATTATGTCATTATCTAACCATTTCAGAATTTCCTTTTTAACAATGTCTTTAGTATTCGAATTTAATCTTCTCTGTGGTTGCCTAATAGGTTGAATTTCAGATTTCAAGTTAATCCTATGTTGGCAAATGGTTGAATTTATACCTTTAATATCTATCATCTGCCATCCTATTACTTATTTATGCTTTCTTAACACTTTTAAAAGATTTTCTAGAAATGACTGGTAGAGTTTCATTCTCTTCTAGAAATGCATATTTTAAATTTTTTGGAAGTGGTTTCAATTCCAAAAAAGGATGTTATGAAATTAAAGATTTGTTGTCATTTTCAAAATTTTCTTTGTTTATGTCCATCATTTCCGTTTGTTTAAATATTTCCTCTTCTAAAATTTCTTCAGTTGGTGTTACACACTCATCAACATGATCTAATTCTTGTACATCAAATCCTCATCTATTTTAAAAGTTTCCATTAGATTAACTTTAAAAATTTTAAATTGGAGCTCTTTAAGATTTTTCTTAACTCCATTAAAGATGTTCAATTCTAACTTTTGATCACCCCAAGCTAATTCCATCCAACCATTTTTACAACTTATACAAGCATCGGCTGTAGCTAAAAATGGCCTTTCTAAAATATCTATAGCTTGATCTTGATCTCTATGTGAAGCATTTGTTTCCATTATAGTAAAATCAACAGGATAGACAAATTGCATAACCCTTACTAAAATATCTTCCACTTTACCTAAGGGTATTCTTATGGATTTATCTACTAGCTGAATAATTGTTCTAGTAGGTTTGATATTATCCAATTTTAACTTCTCATAAATAGAATTAGGCATGACATTAATTCCAACTCCTAAGTTTATCAACATTGTACTGAAATAACAATCTCCTATATAACAGAAAATAACAGGAGTTCCTGGATCATTTAATTTTTTAGGTATTGGATTAATTAACAAAGAGCTTACTTCCTTAGCTAAAAATGTTTTTCTTAATATTTTCTTCCTTCTATTCTTGGTACTGTTGAACCATCATACTTGGGGATATGTAGTTGACGTTGTGATTAGTCTGGGCCAAACATTCATCCCCTCATGATTCAGATTCGAATTAAGTGTTGTACTCCTAGGTGCCAACCAGGGCACCCCAGAAGTTTGAGCTGGTTTCCAGCTATATTAGCTAGACGTCAGACCTCCTAGGCGAAGGTCACATTTTGTCTTCCACCTCATGTCTCTCGCTCAACGGACCTACTCCGTTGAGTCATCTCTCATACAACAAACCACCTTTGAGTCTCCTCACATTACCTAACGACTATTGCCCAGTCGATGGCTTCGTCTCCTAGACGGAACCTCTGCCATTGTTTGATGTTCAGCTACAGAAGTTTCATTTTTATTAACATTCTTTTTATGACACTTCCATTTTTTACTTTTGGACAACTGTAGAGTAAGGGTGGTAATGTTACGACCAACCATAGAAAAAGGGCCGTAACATTACGTCCAACCGAAGAATAAGGCCGGTAATGTTATAGCCAATCGTAGAGTAAAGCTCATAATGATATGGCTAGCTGTAGGGTAACACTCGCAAACTTTGATGGTGAAAGAGGGGGCAATGCATCACCCATCTCATGCAACTGGTAGCCGCTACCCCAACCCAGCTACACGTTAGTAGCCAATACCCTAATCGCATCCTCATTGTGGACGCCAACTGTTATTCCCAAGGTGGAAGAGGCAGCAGGGTGCCACTCAGCTCACGCAGCCAGCAGCCACTACCTCAAACCGGCTACAAACCGGTAGCTAGCATTCCTGCCACGTCATAGATGTCCATTCCCCAACCGCCTCTGATGCACCTTCCAAAGGCATAAGCCCAATTCCCCAGCCACCTCTGATGCACCTTCCAATGGGATAAGCCCAATTCCCCAGCCGCCTCTGATGCACCTTCCAAAGGCATAAGCCCAATTCTCCAGCTGCCTCTGATGCACCTTCCAAAGGCATAAGCCCAATTCCCTAGCCACCTCTGATGCACCTTCCAAAGGCATAAGCCCAATTTCTCGGCCACCTCTGATGCACCTTCTAGAGGCATAAGTCAAATTCCTTTCCGGCCACCTCTAATGCACCTTCCAAAGTGTATGTCCAATTGCTTTCTGACTCCCTCTGATGCACCTTCCAAAGGCGTAAGTCCAATTCCTTTTTGGGCACCTCTGATGCACCTTCCATAGGCATAAGTCCAATTCCTTTCTGGCCGCCACTGACGCACCTTCCAGAGGTGTAAGCCCAATTCCTCAGCTATCACTAACACACCTTTTAGAGGTACTGTAGCTGAGACACTAGTACTATAATGGACCGGTCGTTCGGTGCCAGGTAAGTGGATTTTTGGCTTATAAGGTAGATGTCCAGCCACCCCAGCTGCTCTTGATGCGCCCCCCAGAGGTGTGAAACCAGTCTCCAAGTGACTGATTGTACAAATCTTTGATCTTCTGCAATAGAAATGATGGAATTCCAATCAAAACAGCAAAATTTCACCCCTTTGCTTCGGTCATTTCAAAAGCACTTGGAGACTCATTGCACAAGATCTATCCCTTAGCGACTGATCGCACAAGTACAAATCTTCAGTCTTCCATGATAGAAATCACGGAATTTCAATCAAAACAACAGAATTCTACCCCTTTGCGCCGTTCGTTTCAAGAGTGCTTGGAGACTCACTACACGAGATCAGTCCCTTAGCAGCTAACCAAACAGACATAGATATCTGAACTTCTGCAATAGAAATGACAAAATTTTGATAAATATAGCAGAATTTCACCTCTTTGTGCTGGTCATTTCTGATGCATTGGAGATCGCTACAACAAACCAGGAAGCACTTACCCTCTGTGGCAGAGGAGGCAGAATTCCAGCTAGAAAGGTGGAATTCCAACCTAGAGTGTCGGCGTCCATCAATAACCCCAAAGGTCATGAGTCCAATCGTCACCCAACTGACATAATGTTTGCGACACTTGGCCTTCCAACGCTCGATGGTTCGACTTCGTGAAACGTCATGACCTTAGCCTATAAATAGCCCTCCCCTTAGCACTAGGGAGGGTTTTGACTTTTCGATCCCACTACTATTCGAGTGTCTAGGTGATCTAGCTTCCCCAACGGTGACCACTCGTTCATCTAACTACTAATCTTCGTCACTGATCGACCATCTGTGCAGGAGAGCTCACCGGCGACGACTCCAACCCAACCTTCCAAAAGGTTAGTCATCCTCTGGGAAGGGGGGAGATGGGTCTTTTACTAATAGCTATCCCCTAGTCGTCCATGGCTTCGACTAGGGGAAGCCTATTCCTCTCTCGGGATCACCCTCAATCCCCCTCTTCTTTTTGAATTACATGTGCATCTCACTACTTCACATGTTGTTTTGTGGTTGCTTGTGAGTTTTTCTTTTTCCCTAGTCATCCATGGCTTCAACCATAGGTGGGTGGAAGTTCATCAGCGCTAGCGAACTTCCCCTACATTTTATCAAATTTTCGTCCATATTTATCAGATTTTTGCCCCTTTTTACCGCCATCTCGGTGAGTGCCTCCAGACTTAACTCCTTGAGTCCTCGTGCGGCTCACAAATGGATTTATCAAATTTCCGCCCTTTATTACAATTATATATATAACAGTTATGGAATTTCATACACCATTTACTACAGTTATGGCATTATTGTAAATAGATGCACCTGCTGCATAACAAAGTGGAACAAGAGTCAAAACTGAGTTAATGACGGAACACAAGAAAATTTTCCTTTATATTTAAATGTTGTATGTCAATTTGGTCTAGGAATTCATCTCATAGGTTAGTCTGGACACCTAAGAAAAGAGCAATCATGGCTGACCTACAATAGGAACAACCTAGAGAAGCAACAATAGGTAGCATGTTTTATCCTAATTTAATGGATGAACTGTCTTGCATAACACTCCAATTATATACAAGACAGTTCATCCATTAATGACAAAACACAAGACAGTTCATCTATTTGCAATGTGTTACTTTATTTTGAAGTATCTTTGTTGTACTATGCTCAAAATTATATGAATCCTTATTACAATTATATATATATCAGTTATGGAATTTCATACACCATTTACTACAGTTATGGCATTATTGTAAATAGATCCACCTACTACATAGCAAAGTGGAACAAGAGTCAAAACTAACTTAATGACGGAACACAAGAAAATTTTCCTTTATACTTAAATGTTGTATGTCAATTTGGTCTAGGAATTCATCTCATAGGTTAGTCTAGACACCTATGAAAAGAGCAATCATGGCTAACCTACAATAGGAACAACCTAGAGAAGCAACAATAGGTAGCATGTTTTAACCTAATTTAATGGATGAACTGTCTTGCATAACACTCCAATTATATACAAACCGGTACAAGAACCCGGCAACCGGCTCCCCAAAACCCACATTTGAATAGAAGGGTCGAGGGACCAGCTGGCATGCTGCCGGAAAACTGGTACAAAAACCTGAAAGCCGGCTCCCCAAAACCCACATTTGAACAAAAGGGTCGGGGGACCAGTCAGCCTGCCACCGGCAAACCAGTACAAAAGCTCGATAACCGGCTCCCCAAAAACCCATACTTGAACCGAAGATCGGGGGACCAGCCGGCCTGTCGTCGGTAAACCAGTATAGAAACCCAGCAGCTGGTTCACCAAAATCCACACTTAAACCGAAGGATCGGGGGACCAGCCGGCCCGTCGCCAACAAATCGATACAAAAACCCGGTAGGCGGCTCCCCAAAACCCACAACTAAGCCAACATGCTCCCTTTTGCGGTATTCGCCTACCACGTAGCGGCTGCCAGTTAACTACCTAGAAAGGTAAGTCGAATCAATTAGAAAGATACTACGAGATTTAATTACTTAAATCTCGCAATCAATCAATCACACGGACCACGTGATTAAACAGAGATATGCACCAGCTTCCATCTTTGGATCCCCCAAAGAAGGAAGGCGACCCCTTATAAAAAGAGGGCTTCCAACTCCCATGAACGTGTGCTTTCACCCCTTGGAAAAGATGCCGGTTGGAGGTTCTGAAGGAGGAGAGCCACTCGGAGCCCCAATGCCCTCTCGCCACATCGGAGCAAGGACTTCTGATTACCACCGATGACTCCCTGCGGGTAATGATTTAATGATGTTTTTCTTGAGGCCCGACCATGCTAGATCTTTCACATGCAAGGGAAAGGTCGGAGGACATGCCCAGATGTCATTCCCTCGGATGCACTTTCAAAGGTACTGGCAACCTCCCTCTCGGTTGGGTGAATCCACCCGACACGATCGAGTTCAGTTTGGTTGTGATGCCTCTGTCGAGTCCTTTTATGTGGAAACTCGTACTTTCCCCACGTGTTGTATGCGTTTTATCCATTTTCTACATATTTCCCAGGGAGGTGTAATAGTACCCTCCCGATGCCCCAGAAAGGCTACCGAGATGACGTCGCTGGCAAGCATCCTTGTCGGCATCAGCCGTTCGGGCGTACGAACATGTACGACCCTATGGTTCCCCATCTCCGAGAGGTGTAAGGCTACCCTCTCGATGCTCCAGAAAAGCTTCTAGGATGACGCCGCCGGCATGTATCTTTGTCAGCGTCGGCCATTCGGGCGTACAAACATGTACGACCCAACGGTTCCCAATCTTCGGGAGGAGCAAGGAAAGGCTGCCCACCAGATGCCTCGGAAAGGCTTCTGGGATGACATCGCCAGCATGTATCTTTGCTGGCGTCGACCGTTCGGGGATACAAACATGTACGACCCAATGGTTCCCGTTTCTCTGGGAGGTGTAAGACTATCATCCCGATGCCCCAGAAAGACTTCCAAGATGACGTCGCCAGCATGCATCCTTGCTGACGTCGGCCGTTCGGGTATACGAGTATGTACACCTGGACAGTTCCCGATCACCGAAGATTTTTTTGATCCCCTGGAAAGACTTCCAGGATGAGGCCAGGCATGGCCAGGCTGATTGTAGTGGTTTTCCATTTTTAGAGTCGGAGAGAGGCCGGGATATCACGTCATTCTCGTGGTTTTATTGTTCATTGGTGGAAGGACACTTCCCCATCCAGTTTTCCTTGTTTTCTACCCAAAAATAATGTGGTGATGTGCTCAGACAAACCCATGGGCTTCTAGGTGATAGCCGAATGAAATAGAGGGTACAGATTTTTGGCAACTCCGCTAGGGAGACTCGCTGCATTTTATTGATTAAGTGACTCAAACTCTCGCTCATAAGGCTCTTTTGCAGTCAGTCTTTCATTTTGCGTTAGGATTTTTTATCACATTTGCTAAGCGAAGCCACTTTCAAATGCATTGAACCGCATCACCCCTCTTTGGTATCCCTGCAGACCCTGTAGATCCTCTGTGTAGATTCTCCTCGCAGACCACTACAACTGGCAAGTTCCGGACCTCGTTGGCTCCCCCTGTCCAGACCCACCCCCAAGCAAGAGCAATGGCCACCGGTTTCGCTACGACATTTGGATCTTCCCCTTCCATCACTGCGGCAGCCTCAATGCCACTGTCTGTGGTCTTTGGCCACCACCACCAGTCGTCACCAGGGCAAACTTCACCCAACCGATCGTCGTACCTGTAGGAGCGATGGACCAGTGAAGGGCGCCAGACCTGTCTATGGCTGTGGCATTCGACAATGCCACGATGCATCCTACGCTGCCCGCTTCTCCGGCCACTGAGATTGAAGGTAATAGGCCGGTTCCCGCATGGAACATCGGCCCATCCTACCAGTTGCCCTCAAACACCGAGGGCATACGAGGGGCCAACGCCTTCCAGCCACCTCGACTAGGACACTTTGAGCAGACTCTCCTGACTCACTAGTTGGCACGCTACCAACAGCAAGGGATTAGTTCAATAATCCCACCTAGGCCAACCATCTGTGTCCCGAAGAGGCCACATATTGAAGAATATGATGTCGTCACCACTCCTATCGTGGGCCAATTCTTCCAGCCGCCACTACTGCTGCCCTGATGCCAGACCTGCAAGTGCAACTACTGCAGAGGATAGCTGAACTAGAGGCATCCTTCTGGAACATGAAGTTCGACCCACCGGAACCCTCCTGTTCCTTCCAGAACCTCTGTTTCTATCTGGAGGTGATGCTCCCTCCTAATTTTAAGATGCTCGAACTGGTTAAATACAATGGGCACAGTGACCCTCGCACACTCCTCCAGGCCTTCTGTAGAGACATGGCGGCACTACAACACGAGGAGAAGCTCCTTCTCTAGCTATTCCAGAAATCTCTCCAAGGACCTACACTATCTTGGTACATGTCCTTATATTTGATGAAGATCTACACTTGGGAGTAGCTAGCGTACATGTTCCAGGAACAGTACGCGTACAAATTGGACCTGGCACCCAAATTGGAAGATCTCCGCTGCCTCTACCAATGTGAGAACGAGCTGTTCAGTGGCTACATCGGCAGGTGGAGGGCCCTGGCATCCCAAATCCGAGACAAACCCACCGAGGAGGACTCTCTGGACTTGATTGTACAGGGTGCTTAGCCATCACTGGAAGCACTCTTGTGCATTCAATCTTACTCAACCTTCTCGCAGTTAATCAAAGTCGGCAGCTGCCTGGAGGGATTCCTGAACTCACGAAGATTCTCAGCTCTTCCGTTTGGGGTCAACATTGGGGGAAACACCCATCCCAGGCCATCAGCAATGAGCAACAACCCGGGGAACAACCGCGGCTTCCAGACGAACGACAATGTGGGGCCATCTCCCATGATCATCGTGGTAGCCACACCACCGCCATAACAGCCACAGCAGGTGTACGCTCTGGCCCAGGAGTATCATCCACCGGCGATCACCCTGGTTCAGCAGCCGGTCTACACCACTCGTGTGACCCCAAACCAACAACCCTGGAGGCCCAAGGCTCCACACTCAACAGTCGTACCCAAGCCACCGGCTCACCGGTAATGGCAGGCAATGCCCCTGGTATCCTCTCGGCAAAGGAACCAGGGGAAAAATGGGGGTCAAACAGGCGCCAACCAACAATGCCCCGTCCAGCAGCAATCGCAAGAACCATGCCAGCCACCCCCACAGCCGCATTAGCCATGCGTAACAGAATATACGCCACTCTCAAAACCACTAAGCCAGGTGTTTTGCAGGGCCCAAACACTGCTCACGCTCCCTCATGTCAAACCACCCTTGACTGTTCTTCCTACCTGGTACAACTCGCAGCAGTACTGCAAATATCACAGATCTGCTGCCCACGCAATTGACCATTTCCGGACGCTAAGACAAGTTATCCAACACCTCATCAACTCGGGAACCATCAAGCTTCAACAACCGAGCCAGCAGACTTTCCTAAATCATACGGGAAACTCCCAGGTGAACACTATCTTCTTAGGTGCCCGAAGGCAACATCCGCTTGAGGGGTTCCAGCATATGCAGCCAGTTTCCACATGTCCAACCGGACGCGGACAAGGGACAAAAAGATCCCTCCCTTTGACACAACCACTAGAAGCCAGAACCCCCTGGCTGAACTCGGTCAACCTCATCCGTCTGGCCAACCACCCACCGACGGTTGAGGAATTCCAGCCGTACTACCAACAACTCCAGTCCTCCATCCTCACAATTAACAACCACCAGAGGAGGAGGAATTCTTCA
Source organism: Amphibolis antarctica (assembly GCA_024699675.1). Taxonomy (NCBI): domain Eukaryota; kingdom Viridiplantae; phylum Streptophyta; class Magnoliopsida; order Alismatales; family Cymodoceaceae; genus Amphibolis; species Amphibolis antarctica. The sequence goes on from JAMKPZ010000337.1 coordinate 26,545, forward strand.
CGGCCCACACCACAACAGGCGCCATCCCCGTCTTTCGAAAAACTCTTCGTTCGGGTGGCGCCTGCGGTCGCCGCGTTAGTGGTACTGGCTGCCGGGACAACCGTCCCAGCCCAGCCCAAGGTGATTCTCTACTCACTAGCCACCTCGGTCAGAGCGGCCATCCCTACGGTGCCTCCAATCCCCAAGGCCTCAATGGCGAATTTCACGTCCCCGACCAACACGGTCACTCCAGCAGCTACAACACCAGTGCCACTCCAAGCCCACCTGGTAAAGTAGCAATTCATGCCTTTGACCGTGCCATCCCCTCCAACCGCACCCACTTTCAAACAACATAAAGGCAAGGAGGTAGTCGTCTCTCTTGCTCCCACCCCATTCTCACAAGAGCTGTTCACATGTACGGCTATAACTAGGTCTGGACAGGTATATCAACTGAAGCCGCGCCTTGGAGGGATCTCCATCCCGAGAGTTCCAGGCCAAACATCAACTGGCAATCATCCGCTTGCTCCATCGGCTATTTCCTCATTAGTACCGATTGTCGCCTCATCAGCACCGGCCGCCCAGTCATTGCCACCCCTGGACCTATCAATCCAACTACAGGGGATCCGGGCAGATATCTCACTATGGGATCTACTCCGGTCGTCTACCGAGCACCGGGAAACACTCCTCAAGGCACTGCAGGTGGCAAAGGTGAACCAAGGTCTCGCTCCCTGGGCCATAGAAGGAATGGTAGCCACGGTGATAGTCCCGTCCTTCGTCTATTTCTCAGACTTAGACCTCTCACCGGCTGGGACTGACCACAACCTGTCCTTATACATCTAGGTACAATACAAGGACCACTGCATCCCCATGGTTATGATCGATGATGAGTTCGGGCTAAACCTACGCCCACTACAAGTCCTGCACAAGCTGGGGATCAAAGAACAAGATTTGCTCCCCACCGACCGGGTAATGAGATGGTTCGACGGCACTCTTCATGAAGCCAAAGGTGAGGTCATCCTTCCCCTCGTCAAGGGAGTGTTCGTACACCTGAATGGCCGCCGTTGGTAAGGATGCATGCCAGTGGTGTCATCCCAGAAACCTTTTTGGGGCATTGGGAGGGTACACTTACGCCTCCCAGGAAAACGGGAACCATCGGGTTGTACGTGTTCGTACACTTGAACGACCGCCATCGGCAAGGATGCATGCCAGTGGCATCATCTCGAAAACCTTTTCGGGGCATCGGGAGGGTAGACTTACACCTCCCAGGAAAACCATGCAGAAATTGGATAAAACGCATAAAACCCACTGGGAAATTCAGAGTTTCCATGTAAAAGGACCCGATGGAAGGGTCGCAATCGAGCCAAACTTGACCGTGTTGAGTGGATTCACCTAGCCAGGAGGGTGGCTGCCGATACCTTCAGACATGTTTCTGAAGGAATGATACCCGGGTCCGTCTTCCGACCTTTCCCTTGCATGGGAAAGGTATAGCATGGTCTAGGCTCGAGAAAAATGTAGTTAAAATGTACATAAGATGATGAGGATGGAAGGGCTTACTTGCAGGGAGTTGTCGGCGGGGATCAGAAGTCCTCGCTCCGGTGCGGCGAGAGGGTGTCGGGGCTCCGGGAGGCTCTCCTCCTTCAGAACTTCCAGCCGGCATCTTCTCCAAGCATGCTTGAGGAGCATCGGGGTCCCAAGCGTGCCTGAGGAGCGTCTCCCACGTCCGAACAAGCATTTTTCAAGAGGGTGGAAGCGTACTGAATGGGGTGGAAGGCCGCTTCTTTTATAAGGGATCGCCTTCCTTATTTTGGGGGACCCAAAGATGGAAGCTGATGCGTATCCCGGTTTAATTACGCGGTCCGCGTGATTGATTGATTGCGAGATTTAAGTGGTTAAATCCCGTCGTATCTTTCTAATTAATTCGACTTGCCTTTCTGGGTAGCTAACCAGCAGCTGCTACATGGCAGGTGGATATCGGCCGGTTCTACCCGACCACCCTGTGAAGGTGAGCATGTGGGCTTAGTTGGGGATTTTTGGGAGCTAGCTGCTAGATTTTTCTACTGATTTGCTGGCGGCTGGCTAGCTAGTACCCCGTTCCTTGGTTCAAATATGGGTTTCAGGGGAGCCGGCTACCAGGTCTTTGTACCAATTTGCCGGCGGTAGGCCAGCTGGTTCCCCATTCCTTGGCTCAAATATGGGTTTTAGGGGAGCTAGCAACCGGGTCTGTGTATCGGTTTGCCGGCGGTAGGCCGACTGGTTCCCCGTTCCTTGGTTCAAGCATGGGAGTCAAAAGAATGCCCCTCCCTAGGTGAGGTTGTATGACCTCGGTGGAAGGAAACCGATGTTCTAGGCTTGAACGACCCTGCCCATGCGTGAGTGGTAAGCCATGTGAGATTTCACACTTTGTGAATCATCTATCACTAGTCATAAAACAAAGTCGAGCTTACACTCTCAGTCACCTAACCAAGAGAAGTCGTTTGTGGTGTTAGCTGGCTAGTGGCAGCTGGGCAACGAGGTGGAAAGTGTTGGCGTGCTGTGTCCGAGAGTTGGTGTTGGCGTCACGTTGTACTTTCTTCTCTTTTAGCTCTCAACCGACCAGTTGCACGGCAGCCACCATGTGGTTTCCGGCAACCTGGTGATGACGTGAAAGGCTTTGAATGTTTGCTTTGCGAACACTACTGTTGATGCAGTGAATAGTCACGTCAAACTTTTCGTGATTTTACCTCTCAACTGGTTGGTTATGTGGCAGCCACCTTGCGAGAGCCAGCAACCGGGAGATGACATGAAAGCCATCACATGCTTGCTTTACGAAAGCTGCTGTTGATGTAGTGAATAGTCACGGTGAACTTTTCATGATTTTACCTCTTAACCAGCTAGTTACGCGGCAGCCGCCTTGTGAGAGCTGGCAATTGGGAGATGACGTGAAAGGATTCACGTGTTTCGTGCAGCTTTTTCGATTTTCGTTCATCTTTCTCGATTTCTGTGCAACTTTCTCGATTTCTATGTAGCATTTGTACCATTCAAAGTTGTCAGGAATCATTTCAGCTTTTTTGATTTTCATTCAACCAGTTTTTGAACCGGTTGCCGCCTCGTCTGGCCTAAATCCAGGTGATGATTTTTCTATAAATAGGAGGTGAAGTCATTTGAAATTTCTTCATCTCCTCTTCTCGTTTCCATCCTTCACTGGTCTCTTCTTCTCGATTTTTCTTCACCCTTCATCTCTCTCTTTTCATCACGATACCTCGCACAAAGAACGTTATGGGTCATGTCCAGGCCGGCTTTTTGGGCTGTGCAACAATGGCTTGGTCTTTTACCACCGACGCTGAAGAATTTACTGGTAGGGGAGCTGGTCTGTCGTGATCGGGTTGAGTTTTGCCCGTTTGTCTATCTTTTTCACCCTTACCGACTACGGCTGTGACGCTTCTATGGCCAAGGCCATTTCCCGGTGGTGGCTGTCGGAGCGATGGCGAGACCTTGGTGCTTCCAGCTCTTGCCTGCTGGCAGGTGAGGCAAAAGGTGAGGCATCTGCAGAGGCCCCTCCCTAGAGTTTGCGGCGTCAGATGCGTCGTAAGATGACGGTGGACTGGCAACGGCGTCTCCCCGGAACTTCGTTGGTGCCACTGGAAGTCCCTGATGATGCGGCATCGAAAGTGGAGTCGATCCGACTAGCACTACCGTGGTACCGTACGCCGACCGACTCCGAAGAGGCAGCGACCGATGGCGTTTCTCCCCTTATACTGACCAGGAGTTGAGGCTCCCTGTGGATGGTTGCCTATCCTTAAAGAGTGTTCTATATGGCAGGTCGGCTAGCTTCGACCGGCTATCGGAGGTGGAGCAGCTGCTTGCCACGCAGGGCCTGCTTTCCTTCATCCGGGACTTCTACCGGGTGGAGACCGTCCCCAGTCTGGTGGCCAACATGTACTCTAACCTGTTAGAGGTGGAGTCACAACTCATCCTGGGCCTCTTGTCTAGCCTGGACATCTTCTCCGACAGGCTCCTATTCGAGGTCCTGGGCCTCCACTTCACCAGCCTGGACATCTTCTCCCCATTGTCGAGCCTTCCCTAGAGCATCGGCGACATCAATGCGGCAGTTGCCGCGGAAGCTAACTTTGACCAACGGGTTGTCAAGGCTCTGGACCTGAACCCCGTTGCCCACCTTGTTTCCTTCGTCCTCAACAACACAATCCTCCCAAAGGGAGGACACTAGGATGAAATTAGTGTGGCAACCTATCTCGCGACATTTGCGGTGATAACATGTTGCCAGGTGAACTGGGCAGCGACGGTTCGGTGCCAGATGCGTGGCATGATCATCCCAGGCCAATGGCCTCCCAGCCTGTTGCTGTTCGGGGAGGCGATGGTGGAGCTGGTTGGCTTCCTGCGTGTTTCAACTGGTGGCCAGCCGAAAGTCCCGCTCCAAATCTGGCCCATCACGTCGGTCGACCTGGGCTGTTAGGAGAGGCTTGCCTTGAAGCAGACCAGCTCGTCGTCTAGTGGGTGGTCAACCGGGCACCGGCCCATTGCTTCTACTGCTACTTCACCAGGTTCGCCGGCCCACTACTTCTACTGTCTTCCTTGGAGTCGCTCACCGCCTGCTTGCATGCGACGATGGAGAGCCTTGACGCCCGAGACAACGTCCTCATACGGATACTGAGCCGTGAGGACCGATTGGTCCACCTATTGGAGCGGATGAAGCGTCGGGAGGAAGCACGGGAGCAGCAAAGGTGGGACCGTCAGAGGTTCAAGCCCTAGAGGTTTGAGCCCCGGAGGACTAGTGATGAGGATTAGCCTCATGTACCTGCTTGTAATTGAAATCATAAATAATATCAACTTCACTTTAACGAAATTTTGCATATAACCGTTCCCCCAATAATTTGTGCGTGTACACAAGTGAGATGAGGGGTAATGACACGAAGAGAGCGTTCGTACCATGGTGGGAATCTGGGAGCCGGTTGCCGAGTTTTCTTACCGGTTTGCCGGCGGCGGGCCGGCTAGCCACCCGATCCATTCATTTAAGTATGGGTTTCAGGGAGTCGACTGTCGGGTTTTCTTACCGATTTTCCGGTGACGGGCCGGCTAGCCACCTGATCCATACGTTAAAGTAAGTCTACCCTCCCGGTGCCCTGGAAAGGCTTTCGAGATGACGCCACCGACATGCATCCTTGCCAGTGGTGGCCGCTTGGGCGTACAAACACGTATGACCCGACGGTTCCCGTTTTCCCGGGAGGTGTAAATCTAAACTCCCGATGCCCCGAAAAGGCTTCTAGGATGACACCACCAGCATGCATCCTTGCCGATGGCGGTCGCTCAGGCATACAAACACGTACCACCTGACGGCTCCCATTTTCCCGGGAGGTGTAAGTCTACCCTCCCGATGCCCCAGAAAGGCTTCCAAGATGTGGCCACCAGCATGCACCCGTGCCAGCCTCGGCCAAGCGGGGAACATGAATTCTTGTCCCTAGTCAAGGAGGAGGAATGTGACACGGTAGCCGGTACCTTTAGCCAACTTTCTGGCAGCCCAGCCGACTACCTGACCCGCCGACCTTCAGGTCTTCAGCTGAGAGGTCCGTAGTGGTGACCGTTGTGCCTTCTCTCTCCCGTTTATCATCAGACCCCATGCAAATCTTTGCATTAGTCGACCCTCACTTGCTTTCACCGAAAGGGATAAGGTTATTCCTCCTGATGCTGTGGAAAGTTTTCTAGGATGAGTCCATGTGTGGCCAGACTGACTGTCGTGGTTTTCCATTTTTAGAGCCAGAGAGAGGCCGGGATTGCCCGGGCTGCTAGGGATTCCCGTGGTTTTATCGTTTCGATGGTGGAAGGACACTTCCCCATCCGATTTTCCTTATTTTCTACCCAAAAATAAGGTTGCGACTCCGTTCAATGAGCCATCCACCCCACGTGGTGATGCACTCACAAAATCACCTTTCAATTCTCTGTACCTTGGTTCATCCATTGGTGGGGCCGGTGGAAACCCATGGGCTTCCGGGTGATAGCCGAATGAAAGAGAGGGTACACAGCAGCTGGCAAGTCTTTTGTAAGGGATGCCAAGCCCTCTGTTGACGACTTAGCTGGGATGTCAAGCCTTAGGACAAGAGAAAAAGGGAGAAGTGGGTGTCGGCAAATGGGTTCCGGCACCTGGTTGTGTTGGCAGACTTCGGTGGGTTGCCAAGCCCTGTAGAGAAGGGGATACTTGGTCAATCGCGATAAGCCGAGTATTAGACTGTCAACAGACGGTGAAATCCTAAGATCTACCCCTACCTTATATAGGAATCTGTATGCTTTCAGGACTCAGCAACAAGTAACTTTTCCTTTTCTTTTTCTTTTTTCTCTTTTTTTTTTCTTTTCTTTTCCCTTTTCTCTCTTTTTCTTTCTTTCTTTTTTTCGTTTTGTTTTTTTTTTCTTTTTCCTTTCTCTCTTCTTTACTATTGAAGAAGGATTCTAGCCACTAACTTTTCTTCTTCTCTTTTTTTTTTTTTTTTTGTTCTTTTCTATTACAAAATAGAAGATAAGAAAACTGAATAAAAGAATGCTACTAGCCCTCCCCACGTGTTGTTGGCAAGCAAAATAACCTGACGTTGTCGCGGCTGGGTCCAAGGGGGAATACCTTACCTAGAGGGAGCCGAAGGTTGTGATCTCTCTCATTGTCGGGTGGCACTTGGGCTAGGTAAAAATGGGAGGATGGATACTCATTCGAGGGGAGAAGTGATCTCCCGTCGGTATCTCGTAACCACTCAAAATCAGCAAAGATCATGGGGATAAGGATGAACCTGGATTACTCACCCTATTCCATCTTTGTGCCATCGGAGTTAAACAAGATGGGTGCTCGAGTTTTCGATGTCGAAATTCGGATGTAGTTGGTGTCACTCCTGGGGTCGGTAGTTCGTCCCAGAGGTCCGGATAGCACTTCTTGAGTCGGATGTGCCACCTACTGCTGCAAACTATTCTCACTACCGGCTATGGATGCGACTGCCGGGTATGTCAGAGGTGGCAGCTAGTGGTGGGCCGATTGGACGGCCGGGTCAGTTTCCAGCTTCCGGGTGTTTCTTTCGGTGAATGGTGAGCCGGTTGTTTCATGTTTCTAAGACTGAGGGGATGCGGGCACGTTTTGATGGATTGTGACTCGGAACATATACGAACAGGTGGGGTGAAGTTTTCGGCTAGTTTTGTCGAACCTCTTCTTTTCCCACATGGACGAGGTAGGACGACTAAAGAGTTGGACCTGCTTATCATGTGTGCATCGTGCGTGCGTCGTGTGACATGTGAGTCATAAGTGGGAATTCACCGAGGATAGGAGCATACCTGTCCAGACCTGACCTCTCAGTCAGTCGGTGGAGAGTCGGATGGAGACGTCGGTCACCGGCTTGTCTAAAGGTGGTAGTCTTGGTGAGCCTTGTTCGTGCTTATCCCTCATGGCTATAGGGAATTGGCCTATTAGTTGGCTGGTGGGGAGTCGGTTTGAGGAGCTGGTGGGGAGTCGGTCTGAGGAGCTGGTGGCCGGTTGGATAGGGCAGCGGCCGTAGTGATCCCCAGTTGAGTTTTTCTTCCTTGGTCCTAGGGAGCTGGCCTCTCGGTCAGCTTGCGGGGAATTGGCCTGTTGCAGCTCACCCTTGGTGACCGATAGAGGGGTGGAAGTGCAGGTCTTCTGGAGGAGATGGATGGGTTTCCGGTTGGAAGTGCCAGTGGCCAGTTGGATAGGGCTGGCAACCAGGTAAAACCCCCAGAAGAAGCTAGTTGTTCTGTGTCGCGGGGAGCCGGTCTGAGAGGTTGGCAGCCAGCTTTTCTAAAGGCAGAAGCCGTGATGATCCCCAGTTGAGCTCATCCTTCATGGCCTTGGGGGGCCGGTATAAGAAGCCGGCGGCTAGTTGGTTTGAAGGCAGAAACCGCTATGGTCCCCGATCGAGTTGTCTATGGGTAGAACTTCTTCAGCTACAACAGATTGACCAGGCCAAACTCTTATTGGGTGGCTTCATCGAAAAGGTAAACGGCCACCTCGTTGAAGGTCTTGGTGATGACATATGGGCCGTGCCAGTTTGGGGAGAATTTTCTCGTGGAACCTGTTGGGAAGACAGTGCGAAGGACTAAATCACTAGGCGTGAGGAGCCGGGGACAGACTTTATTGTTGTAAGCCCTTGCCATCTTTCGCTGATAAGTCTGGGCATGGTCCAATGCTCTCAACCTTCTCTCATCTAGGAGGTTGAGTTGCAACAAGCGTGATTCCGACCACTGATCATCGGAGTCTGCTGCTTCTTTGAGAATGCAAAGGGACGAGAGTTCTACCTCTACCGACAACACTGCTTCGGACCCGTATACCAATGAGTATGGCATTGCTCTGGTGGCAGTCCGCAGGGATGTCCGGTAGGCCCAGAGCACGTATGGGAGGTGGTTGTGCCAATCTTTGTGTGTTCGAACCATCTTCTTGAGAATTCAGACCAGTGTCTTGTTAGCCACTTCGACTACTCCGTTCATCTGTGGCCTGTAGGGGGACGTCCTTAGGTGATGGATATGGCATTGCTCGAGATAGCTCGTGACCTGCTTGGCTGTAAAGTTGGTGCTGTTGTCGGTCACCACCTCAAAGGGTACGCCATACCGGGTGACGATGTTGTTGCGCAAGAACCTCTAGGTGGTGGCTACCGTGACTATTTTGTAGGATGTTGCCTCCACCCACCTAGTGAAGTAATCAATGGCCACCAATATATATCGGTGTCCATTGGTGGCTGTCGGCTTGACCTTGCCTACCACATCCAAGGCCCACATGGAAAATGGCCAAGGGGAAGCCATGTTGTATAATTCCTTGGGGGGCGCGTGGATGAGGTTCCCATGTACCTGGCACTAGTGAAAGCGATGGACGTACGTGGTGCAGTTTACCTCCATTGTGCTCCAATAGTAGCCTTGGAGCTTGATATTTTTCGCCAGGAGGATCATGTGGGATCAACAGACACCTTCATGGATTTCCTGCATAACCATACGTGCCTCGAGTGAGGTTACACACCGGAGAAGAGTCTGGTTGTGAGATCTTTTGTAGAGCAGTCCCCCGCTGAAGACGTAGCCGGCTGCCAATCTTGACAACGTACGTCTGTCTCTGGTCTCCAAGAAGTTTTGTATGTCTAAATACCCGGGGCGGTCTTCTTGCTATGAGTTCTCCAGATCGCCGTCTAGGGACCTGGGATCTGTATTGTTGGGTTAGTCGACCAAGGACGGTTCTCATGCCACCTCATCCCAGGCAGCCGCTCTTCCTATACATGTCGATCACGGCTTCTTCCATGGGCGCAGTATTGGGCCAGTATGACACCACCAGTAGAATCGAGCAGGCCATATACTACCTTAGTAAAAAGTATACCGAGGTACAAGAACGGTATGAGCTGATTGAAAAATACTGTCTCTCGTTGGTTTGGATAGTGAAAAAGCTATGACATTACCTAGTGGTCTATTCGGTTTTGTTGCTTAGCCACTTGGATCCTTTGCGCTACCTCTTCGACCAACCGGCCTTAGTGGGCAGATGCGTGAAATGGCAGATGCTCCTTGCAGAATTCAACATCCGGTACATATCCCAGAAATCCATGAAGGCCCAAGCCATGGCACACCAGCCCTTACTAGATTATCAGCCGTTGGAAGATTCGTTCCAGACGAGCCCGACTTCACCATTGACGAGCCGGATCCTGACCAGCTGGAACCCCATACCTTGTACTTCAACGAAGTAGTCAACACCAAAGGACGTCGGGTGGGGGTCGTCCTAGAGGATCCCCAAGGACGGATGCTGCTCGTAGCCAAGCGGCTTCTCTTCACATGCTCATAGAATGAGGCGGAGTACGAGGCTTGCATCATGGGACTACGACTCACACTAGAACTCTGGGTCACCCATTTGCGCGTATTCGGCGACGCCATGCTAGTAATCTCTCAAACCCTCAACAGGTGAAAAACCCGAGACCCCAAGCTTCAGCCATACCAGGAGCTCGTACTACGATTAGCGAGCAACTTCTGGTTCATCCACTTCCAACACGTCGGCTGCAAGCACAACCCATACACAGATGCTCTGGCCATCTTAGCATCATGGGTAACGGTCATGGAAGGTCGACGCATAGCCATAGAAGTCACAACACTTCACCAGTCGACCATCAGTGAGGACATCTACCACCTTATAGAAGTCCCCAGGCAAGCAAATGCCAGACCCGTAGCTTTGCATCTGGCTAGCCACCCCAGCAACCGGCAGACTGCCAACCAACACCGAGAACCGGCCCCGGTTGACGAACCAAACAATACAGGCCCTAGGTCCCTAGACGGTGATCTAGAAAACTCACAATAAGAAGACGCCCCTGGTATTCAGACATACAAACCTTCTTGGAGACCGAAGAGTTCCCATCAGAAGCCACCACCCAAGATTGACGTACGTTGTCAAGACTGGCAGTCGGCTACATCTTCAATAGGGGACAGCTCTACAAACAATCTCACAACCAGACTATTCTCTGATGTGTAACCCAGCTCGAGGCACGTACGGTTATGCAGGAAATCCATGAAGGTGTTTGTGGATCCCACATGAACGGGATCCACCTGGCAAAAAAGATCGTGCTCCAAGGCTACTACTAGAGCACAATGGAGGCAGACTGCACCACTTACGTCTGTCGCTGTCACAAGTGCCAGATTCATGGAAACCTCATCCATGTGCCCCCCAAGGAACTATACAACATGGCTTCCCCTTAGCCATTCTCCATGTGGGCCTTGGATGTGGTAGGCGAGGTCAAGCTGACAGCCACCAATGGACACCAATATATACTAGTGGCCATCGATTACGTCACCAGGTGGGTGGAAGCGGCTTCCTACAAAACAATCACTGCAGCCGCCACCCAGAGGTTCTTGCGCAACAACATTGTCACCTGGTATGGCGTACCCTTCGAAGTGGTGACCGACAATGGTGCCAACTTTATAGCTAAGCAGGTTACAGGCTACCTCAAGCGGTGCCATATCCGCTACCTAAGGGCGTTCCCCTACAGGCCACAGATGAACGGAGCAGTCGAAGTGGCTAACAAGACATTGTTCTGGATCCTCAAGAAGATGGTTCGAACACACAAAGATTGGCACGACCACCTCTCGTACGCACTCTAGGCCTACCGAACATCCCTACGGACCACCACTGGAGTAACACCATACTCGCTGGTATACGGGTCTGAAGCAGTATTGCCAGTGGAGGTAGAGCTTCCATCCCTTTGCATCCTCAAGGAAGAAGCAGACTCTAATGACCAGTGGTTGGAATCAAGCTTGTTGTAGCTCAACCTCCTAGACGAGAGAAGGTTGTGAGCATTTGTACCCTCTCTTTCATCTGGTTATCACCCGGAAGCCCATGGGTTTCTGTCGGCTCCACCGGCGGATGGACAGAGGTACAGAGAATTGAAAGGTGTTTGTGTGAGCGCATCACCACGTGGGGCGAATAGCTTGTTGAACAGAGTTGCCACCTTATTTTTGGGTAGAAAACAAGGAAAACCAGATGGGAAAGTGTCCTTCCACCATTAAGACGATAAAACCACGGGAATCACGTAAAATTGTATAACATGAGAGAACTAGATATAGGGCTCAGGGTATTGTTAGGGAAGGTGTTAGGTACCCTAGACAGCCCAGGCAATCCCGGCCTCTCTCCGGCTCTAAAAATGGAAAACCAAGACAGTCAGTCCGGTCACACATGGCCTCATCTTGGAGAATTTTCCAGGGGACCGGGAGGAATAACCTTGTCCCCTCTGATGAAAACAAGTGGGGGTCAACTAACACAAAGATTCCCATGGGGTTCGATGATAAACGGGAGAGAGAAAGACACAGAGGTCACTCATACGGACCTCTCAGCCGAAGAGCTGAAGGTTGAGTGAGGCAGCCGGCTAGGCCATTGGATGGCCGGCTAAAGCTACCGGCTGCCGCGTCACACCCCCCTTCCCTTACTGGAGACAAGAATTCACGTTCCAGCTTGGCCAAGACCAGCACGGATGCATGCCGGTGGCCTCATCCCAAAAGCTTCTTCGGGGCATCGGGAGGGCATCTTTGCTCCTCCTGGAAATCGAGAACCATCCGGTTGTACGTGTTCGTACACCCGAATAGCCACCGCCGGCAAGGACGCATGCCGGTGGCGTCATCCCGGAAACCTTTCCGAGGCATCGGGTGGATAGACTTATGCATCCCGGGGGAACAGGAACCGTTGGGTTGTATGTGTTCATACACCCGAATGGCCACCACTGGCAAGGATGCATGTCGGAGGCGTCATCCTAGACATCTCTCTGGGGCATCGAGAATGTAGACTTACATTTCCTGGGAAACAGGAACCGCCGGATTGTACTTGTTCGTACACCCGAACGGCTGCCGTCGGCCGAGATGCATGTCGGAGGCATTATCCCCAAAATCTTTCTAGGGCATCGGGAATGTAGACTTACATTTCTTAGGAAATGAGAACCGCCAGATTGTACTTGTTCATACACCCGAACGGCCGCCGCCGGCAAGGATGCATGCCAAAGGCGACATCCCAGAAATCTTTACGGGGCATCGAGAATGTAGACTTACATTTCCTAGGAAATGGGAACCACTGGATTGTACTTGTTCATACACCCGAACGGCACCGGCATGCATCTGCCATCGGCCAAGATGCATGTCGGAGGCATTATCCCCGAAATCTTTCTAGGGCATCGGGAATGTAGACTTACATTTCTTAGGAAATGAGAACCGCCAGATTGTACTTGTTCATACACCCGAACGGCCGCCGCCGGCAAGGATGCATGCCAAAGGCGACATCCCAGAAATCTTTACGGGGCATCGAGAATGTAGACTTACATTTCGTAGGAAATGGGAACCACTGGATTGTACTTGTTCATACACCCGAACGGCACCGGCATGCATCTGCCATCGGCCAAGATGCATGTCGGAGGCATTATCCC
>JAMKPZ010000338.1:0-114675 GCA_024699675.1 Amphibolis antarctica
TGAAGATCCAGATTCCAGATCACCTATTTTTTTACCTGCCTTACTACCAGGCAAGTAAGGGACTCTGCTGCAAATTCTTGATGGCCCTAATCACTCTCAATAGCAAGAAGGACCTGACAGAATGTGCACAGAGATCTTTGAAAGGAAAGCTGCAGGAACAGAGACAACATTTGCTTGCAGTGCATGCAGTGTGCTCTAGCATCTGGCACGCTAGGAATGATATACTTTTCAACCTTGCATCTGATTGTTCTTAATAAGAGTCAATCTTAACCCTCCTAAAAAAATATTCAGTAAAAATAAAGATAATAAACAGTAATTACAAACCTCTAAGAACAATGACTCTTAAAGAAAAATATAATTTCCAGATCTTCATTTGATTGCAGTTTGAACTATCAAGGAAACAATCTGAAGACAATCTTGTTTTTGCTAACAATTTTCACATACAAAGTCAATCCCCTATTTATATATGGAAGCAAAAAACATCAAATCAAATCTTAAAATAGAAAGCATTTTTTTCTAAAATAGGTATTAAAATGGTCAAGGAAGTGGCTTGCAGTTGTGGTCTATCACCACTTGGAACAAGCATAACCATATGATACTTAAGGGACTTGTGCCATTATACTTATCTAAAGCTAGACATTTTTATTCAAGTTCTTCCGTTGAACTCCACAGGTGTTACATCATACTTATCCATGCAAATGTCTTGGAATGGCACTCAGACTTGTAACTTTCTTCCTGCTCTCAACAGAAACTTGGAAATTCAGACTCTTTCAGAAAAAAAATACATTGTGCTACCAATAAAAACTTACAAGTAGAAAACAGTTGTTCTAGGAAATAGAAAAAAATGCCACAAGTGCAGAAATTAGCAAGACCTGACAGTTTGATCAGAATGGATGCCAACCAGTAGGAAATCTCCAAGCTTCCGAGCAAGCCTTAATATCTAAATAGAGACTGAGCATCATCAAATGGAAAGCTAATACTGATAACAGAACATAATCTACAGAAATAGAAGGTATGATTTTTAAATGCTTGCATCTTAGAAAAAACCACAAACCTATATCTTGTTCCATAAAATAAAAAGCCTATAAATGATGATAAAATAAAACAAAATCTAAACTCATCATTATTCAAATAGAGCATAAAAGGAAAAATAATTAAAAAAGGAATTTAAAGAAAAAACCATTCTTATCAGAAGAATCATTCATCATATTAAAGTAGAAAAAATGAATGCAGAGTGATAATTAGCAAAAATTTGAGTAGAACTCATATTTAAGTAATTCCTTCAAATACTAAACGTTTGACTGGTCTACTATTTATCTACAGTTGTCAATCAATTGTTGCTTTTAGTTTTGTCCTTACACCATTTTTACAGTGACCTTTGCTACTTGTTCATCTTAATTATGGATGAAATAACTAAAAAATTTCAAAAAGAAAAATACCTTGATGTACATTATTTTCTAATGACATAATTCTAGTCAATGAAATTAAAATATGAATTAATTCTAAATTATAATTACAGAAAGTTACCTTACAATCCAAAGGACTTAGGCTGCATTTGATTTAAATTATATAACATTCAGATCAGACAATCAAAATTATATGCATTTTACAAGTCATAATTATTACAATTTTGAGATAATATTTACATCTATGAAGAATCATGTTGTGGTGAAATTACACTAAGTGGATTATAGGAACCTACTTTACAATCTCATAATCAACAAAATTGTCAATTATAGAGATTATGAAAACTCTCTCACAAAGCTATTACGTACAATTTCACTTATTTTCACAAAATCTATCAAGACCATTTGTTTCAAAATATGAAAATCAAACCAATTGTACACCTTCCTACCCTTTTCCCTCAACAAGGTGCAGGCAGCCATAGGATGGCGTGCCACCAATGTAGGAGCCATAAACTAGACATGACAGCTACAAAAGGGTGACACTATTAAGGGGAGAGGCTCAAAGACCAAAACAAGGAAGAGAATGATTGCAGTCAAAGTGACTATATTGCTTAGGTGGCCAATATTGGGTGTTGCTAACCTTCAGCGAGCAGCAGTTGTTGCTAGTGGGCTTGGACAGAAGCCTCCAGCAAGACAAGATGATGAGAAAGCAGGTAATGGAAAAGAAGCATAGGTAGAGGAGAAAAGCAGGAGACAGTGGAAGGAAGGAAGCTGGCCAATGGCAAGGTTTTTCCTCCCTCCATTTTTATTCTCATTTTTTCATCTCAAAACTTGGGTTTTGATATCATATAAAGAGAAAAAGACAAACTGATATTACTCAAGATAATTTACTATAAATAGTGGTTATGTGGTAAGATAGGAAACACAACTTCCAAAATGAAATTAGCCAATAATGAAGATAATAGACTATGCATGGAGATACGGACGATTTATTATATAATTTACCCAAACAGAGAAGATAACGTTTTGTCTAAATGATAGGCTCATTTTAAATCATAAAATCAGTTCTAGAAGCAATACAATGTATTGAAGAATGGCCCCTAAGAATTTAAATGTCAGCACATTATGCTTGATCTACCTCTACATGTCCAGCATGAAAGAGGTCAAAGGCACCATCAATATAAACAATCTTTGCATCAGGACCAGGACCCTGCAAGAAATAGGAAGATAATTCATAATATAAATCTTCAAATCAACAAGTATCAAGGTGTATATAATCTACCATATTTAACATGTGGAAAAATAGTAGGAAAATAAATTAATTCTATTTCAAGTTGCATAGGAAGCATCATTTTTTGCAAAAGAGAACCGTGAAATAAACCATGAGCCTCCCTACTCTAAACAATTGAAAGTTCACATACATCTTAGTATGTAGCCCACCTAGGCAGCAACATTGCAACCAAGTGCACCAAGAGACTAAATTGTGAACACGTCTTGAAATAACAAGAATTGAAGTGGCTTCAAGCAGCTCCAGCAGTGGATTCTAGTGACCTAGCAAGTATTGTTGTATTTATTCTTTCTATCGATAAGGTAAATCCATTCAAGTATTGCTGCACTAAGATGGGTCACGATCAGCACACTCAGCTTAGTTAGGTATTGGGCCAACTGATAAGGTAAATCCATTCAAGTGTTGCATATCTGAAAAGTCAAATCGGTTTATATATTGAAGAAATGAATGTTGAATGGGGTTTTGACTTTTGAGAAAGGTCATCAGCCAGTTAAAGAAGCTGTGGAAAAATACATAAGAGTATTGGTGATATTGTGCCATAAAATAGTCAAATACCTACTAAAATCTAAATTCTGCTCAGACAAGCAGCACTTGAATATAAAAAACTAAAAGGGAAGTCACCACTAATACATCATCACATAATGATACACACCACCACTACTATATTAGGAAGTTAGATGATACTACCTTTCCATTTGAAAATTGAACTATTCTTCTAGATGTTGGCAGAAAATGAGAAACTCGAGTTCCACTACTAGATACACCATCCTCAACTTTTTGGTTGTGCCCATGACTAAACTGCCTTTGCAGAGAAGAATGATTATGACTGTCACCAACAGATCTCTCTCTTACACATAAAAGCATGCGGCCTGGTCAAAAAGTAGCTTCTGTTAACATATATAGAGAAAAAACTCATAAAAACAGATATTCCACAACAGAAAATATCTTAAATTTTGAGCATAGAAAGATTTTTATGTTTAAGAATGATGTAAATCTGCAGAAAAAGGCAAATCCAATGCATAAGGCTCCCAACTGAGATAAAGAAGGTATCAAATTGTACACAACCTTGTCTCCATAAATAAAGACAATGTTTCCTAAATTATAAACTCATGACCACTAGGTCATAATGAGGTGATCATAAATAGTCAATATGCTAACTTGCACAAAATAAAAAAAAGAGCACGTGCAACATAGTGTGATGAATATCAGTTTTTCACTTTTTTTCCCAAATCCAGATGGATCCAGATATGAATTAATGTTTTTTTGATAATGGTAGTGTTTTTTACTGTATCTAAGACTAGAACATTTTCCATCATAATAGTGTAAAACTAACTGCTAGCCTGTTGCTCGTTGGATATGGATTAATATTATAAAAGGGTTTTTCAGGTATTTAAGAAGAAAAAATATAATTTTCCCCTTTCCAACCCAAAAACTCCTACACTGCACATAAGTTAGAAGGAATATCCTCCTGCAAACGGAGGTGAAGTCACAACCAGTGAATCATAACTTTGATAGTGTCATTATGTACGTAATGCAAAAACCGAACAGCTGATCCCTTTCACAAGCTGAACAAAGCAATTGTTGTTAAATTTTAGTCGACAAGTACTTGTATGTGAATATATTTGGCTGAATGTTGCGATAACAACAGAGGACAGGATCCCTTCCCATGAACTAGTGAAATTCTGAGACTTACTTCAACATCCATATCAGTTCCTAGAGTACACAGCTTGACAAGAGTCACAACTCACAAGAGATAAAGAGCTGGTGGAAAATACACTTGATCTAGAACAAAATATGCACATATGACAAAAGATACTGCAAAAATAAAGATAGGTTTGATACCAACAATGTCAGTGCTAGAGACCCCTTCAGTTCTCTTGATCTGCTTATAACGGCCAGCCTTCTTTGCAAGGGCATATGCATCAGTTCCATCAGGTAGAAGGCATGGATCATCGCCATGTATGATGTAATCTATGTTATACTCATTGAACAGCTTGTGCATGAACTCCTCCGTTATTGCATATGGTGCATCAGGAATAACCCCATCCACCCACTTCACTGCACCAACCATTAGCAATCTGCCGCAAAACTGGAGTTGAGGATAGAATAGAGACAGGAACATGAAAATAACATGCGCGGCACTACCATCCTATTATTGATAGAATTTGAGAATCGGAATTCGGAAACATCGGAAATCACACAAACGATGAAAATTTCAATCAAAAACAAATGGACACACCTCTCCTTAAGCGGAGTGACAGGCGGACCCTTGTTGGCGATGATCTCAGCGTCACTCACGACCCCAACAACAAGCTGATCCCCGAGCGCCCTAGCCTGCCTCAGTGCATTGCAGTGTCCGTAGTGCATCATGTCGAAGCATCCGTCCATGTAAACCCTAATCGGCTTCTTCTTCTTTCTTCCACCTATCACCTCGCAGAAGGCTGAAATCTGGGGCAGCACCGGCGAGCCGAGGTGGATGGCCAGCAGAGAGGCGCCAACGACTAGGCCGCCGAGGAGACAAGCGACGAGGAAACGGGAGGAGCAGTGCAAGCCGACCACGGCCGCGAGAACACCAGATCCCATGGCGGCAGATCGGATCGGGGAGCAACGGTAGTGGCGGCCGGGCTCCTTTTCCAAGTGGAAGAGCCACGAGGCCGTGCGCCGTGCGGCCGACGACGGTGACCGATTGATCCTCGTCAAGGTGGGACCGATTGCCCTTCCAATTTCCAGGGAAGGTGGTGAGGACCGACGCAGGTCAAGCGGAGGAGACGCGCTTTTGACGAGGAGAGTTTTTAACGGTATTTTATTGTTATTTATACGTTACATGAAATTGGTTGAATATGAACGGGTAAAAATTTATTTTTTAAATAAAATTAAATTAAAAAAATAAATTTAATGAAAAAATATTTATATATATATATCATAATCAAATAAAATTAAAAATTCTCGTGTAAGTGAGCAAGAAAGTGAATGAGAATGTTTAAACTAATTAAATTTCAAATAATTCATATCTTATAAGTTTGAATTTTATTTCTGTCTAAAAAAATAAACAAGTAATTTATAAGAATTGAATTCATTTTAATTTAATTTTTATAAATTCTATAAGTACAAATAGGGGCTTAGAATAATTTTTTATAAATGACTATAAAAAATATTATATTTATTTATTATTGGTTGATATTTATATTTTTATTTAAATTTAAATCAGATTGGACATAAAAATTAATATCACGATGAAAAAAAAAATTACAATCAGTTACAGTGGTTTAATTAACAAAAATAATGACTTCTGTCAAAATTCCAATACAAGTAAGCGCAAACATGAACGTAGTTGTTTTGATATGGTTAAAACATGATTTGACTCAAATTTATTGATTAACCAATGGTTGAAATTGAGATTTTTAAATCGAAATCAATGAGTACCTTTTATACATGTCTGTGTTTGTAAAGACAAAAAGTGACTATAAACCAGTTTATTTGTATGTTATGCTATTGCATATTGCACATTGAATGCGTATAAATAGATAAGAGCAATTTGGCCCAATGCTCTCCTACAAGGAACATGATACTTGCATTGAAGCATACAAGCAATTAAGGTACAATTGAAAGCGATTTTAAACTAATATGTACAATGATTGAAGTAATTTCAAACTCTTTCAATGGTACAACTCAATTTCATTTGTTTATTTTTTTTCACAACTTCAACATTTCACAGTATTTAAAACTCAAGTAGATAAACAAACAAATCCTATGAAATGAAAAGGCACTTTCTTTTGACTTAGAGTTTGCCAAAGAAGTATTTTCTTATAACAGGACAAAGTTCCTTTTATGTATCATTTAAACACAAATTTATAACATGCATGGATATATTTGTATTATGGATGAATTAACTATACAAACTTCTATCAACAAATGAATTCACTGTTGAGTTTGCTAGGATACTGTACGAATATGCCATCGCCATGTTCCTGTGAGATCATCACTTTTTGAATATAAAGACTGTTCCAACAAGATATAATCATTCATGGAATCCAAATGAGACTCGTACTTTTTTTAAAGTTAAACTGCCTACAGGAGAAAACCAACCTGAAATTCTTAAACAACTTTCATTTATCTAACATCTCCCCAAGTTAAGCATCTGTATTCTCATCCATGGTTACAACAAGAAGATGTTATTAGCACCAATACATCCTCGTCTCTGGTTGGGAATTGTAGCATCTTACAGACAACATACATGATGTGGTAAAGACCTGTCTGTCTCGGATTGAGATCATGTGCTTGTCTGAAGGCAGGTCATGGCCCATACATCAGATTAGATTCATTGTAAAGTTGTTTATAGCATAGACCTTGTCAAGAAAAGGACTTGACAAAATCAGATAGCCATCTCTGCTTGAAGTTTAGCAAGTTGATCCATTTCATTGCTAGACTGCACAGTTGCTTTAGCAGGAAGGTTCACATTGGATGATGAGGACGTTGATGGAATAGTTTGGGGTGTCACCGGAAGCTGCTGTTCTTCATTTTCTTTCTCTTCTTCGAGTTGATCAAGTTCTGCAAGATCTTCAAGCTCTGCTTCTAATTCATCCTGTCAAACATATTACCTCAGAATATAAAGATCGAATGCAAACACATTGAATATAACACAAATAAATGCATGTAAAAAATAATTTTTTGTTGAAATTTAAGATTAGCCTAGGCTAATCAAAGATCGATGCATTGACATTTATTTCCATAGATCGATTTTGTGTTTTTCAAACAAGTACATTTGATCCTACATTGAAGGCAATAACGCACATGCATTTGAAAGTAAATCCTCATGCATTGAAATATTCAATCAAAGATCAAGTCCTTATCAATTTCTTGTAAACAAGGATTACAAAAGGTAACAAAACAAATGCAATTAATATTATGCTTTTCAAAAATCATACAGATTTAAGACATTAAGTTTCAATTAACTTTAGTGATCTTATCCTTAATCAAGAGCTTGCAAAAATTGTTGCTTTTATATTCTTAAAGGTAAAAAGACATAAAGAGTTAATTGTATTTTTTCAAAATTTTTGACATTTTTAGCATCATATAATTTTATTCTAGATTGCAATGTTTTAGTGTAAACAAATCATTCTAAACAAGAAAGTTAGGAGGACAATATCTTCAATCAAGAGATTCAAAAACCTATTTGCCTTCTTTCTCAAAATAGGACAAAGATACATAGTTGACCATTTAGCTTTTTCAAAATCACTATAAACATAAACCAATCTAAAATGATCGAGAGGATATCTTAAATCAACAACTTGAAAACAAATATTTTTGTACTTCGTAAATGGTTAGAAAGTAGATAGCTATTAAGCTTTTTCAGAATCACTGATTTTAAATCTGATGGCTAACATCACAAGTTCAAATAAGAATTGAACACCTGACTTAAAAAATTGTTTCTTTTCTCGTTCAAGTTGAGAGAATATACATGCATTAACTAATAAGACACATGTCAATCAAAATGTGTAACTTTCCACATTTTTCCCAGCATAAGTTCAAATGCTGCCTTCTTTTCTCTCCTTTTTCACAAACCTTCACCTAAGTAACTAACAATGATTCCAAAACCAAGACAACCTTACAACACATCAACCTACAGGCTTTCTTATCAAGCTTTCACAATCAAACCATCACAGATATCTCATTGACTATAAGCCATATACAACAAACCCCTCATTCAGGATTGATTACGCTAAGTTTGACCCATCAATGCATTGTGTACTTTGGTTATTCTTATGTAATAAGAATCAAATCCATCACTTAGCAAAAAACTATGCATCAACCACATCAATAAAAAAACTATTAAAATTTCAAAATATCTAAATATTATGTTTTACAGATACAAATATACTGTGTGCCAAATATATAGATACAAATATAGATACAGATATGGATTTAAGTTTATGAAATCAAATATTCTATAAGACTCATCTTAACACTAATCAAATGTACCAAAAAAATAATTTTTTTGTTTTGTAAATAGTGGAGGAAAGAATTTGTTTTAAAAATATTAAACTTTTAAAAATCATTAATTTTTCAACCAACAAATGATATAATTGGAAAATACCTAAAATATGAAAGAACTAAATAGAAACTACAAAATATGTACATATATACATATATCATGTAATTAAGAATTCAAGGTCCTATTATTACGTGTATAGAGTTGCATAAACCCTTGAATCCAACCCTTGGCATTTATTATTGCAGTTGAATCAACAGTGGGCAAAGGTAACCTATTTTATCTGATGAAAGCATGCACATAAAAAATTAAATTTTTATACCCAAGATAAAATTCAGAATAAGATAAACGAATTTTCCATTATTCGTCACTATAAATAAAATAGTTTTCAAAGTGTGTACATCTTGCTTTAAGGTTTTGATCTTAGTATTATACTGTCAAAAGGCACTTAGTTTCCACATTTATAGGCAAATAAAATAATTTTCCACTATTCGTCACCATATGTTTCCACATTTATAGACAAAAGGCACTTGGTATTATACTGTCACTAGACTCATTATCAATTCTTTAATCTCTTTAGATCTTGAATCAAATATGAGAATATGAGAGAATCCAACCTCATCTAAGCCAGCAGCTGTACCAACTGGAGCAGCAAGTGCGTCCTGTATCTGCTTCATATTCTCCGAGTACTCAGTTAGGTCTTCCATTGTCTTATCTATGTCATTTACACTCCTGAGTTCATTTCAACAGAGCATCAAATTTGGATGCAAAAGAAAATTCCATCTCAAGACAAAATTGAAGTACTGTGATAAAATATGACAATCAATCAATCATCGTATTGATCCCATTATGACAGATTGGCAGCATGAATCTTTTCTCTCATTAATTGGCACGTGGTCTGCACACCCAGGGAGCAAGAGAAACTTGAAGACTGCTTGTCTTTTTAAATCAACCAATCAGGAAACAGAATAGTGGAACTACCTTTTTGGCATAAAATGCCCAACCAGACAGTGCCCAAATCATAAATTCTTCATAAAACGAAAGAAAATAATTGCAAAGGAAATTTCAAGGTATGTACTGTTAGTCCCTAAGACAGGGAAGTATATGTTGTCTAATAAATAGTCAATATCAACTCTAGCGACTGGGAAACATCAACAAGGTGTCCTAAACTAAATAGATTTCCTAAGAACTTAACCAACTATGCAAGTTTGGACTGAAATATGCAAATGGAAGTTAGATTTAAGGATTATCCAGATTGACAGTTCAGAAAAATCTTAAATCAAACCAAAAGGATATAAACTCCAAAAGAATAAAGACTTACAATGACCGATGGATGGACTTCACAGCAGAAGCTCCAGTTCTCAGAACATCAATGGTATCTGTAGTTGCCTTTGCACCCTCAAGTAAAATCACCTACAAATAAATGCTTCACGATTTTAACTAGAAAAATACTAATGATAATCCCATGCTATGTAAGGGTTAAAGTTTCATATAATAAATTTAAAATAACAATCAGGAAATACAAAATTTAATATTGACTTCTCATGTAACAATACACTTGATCTTTCTATTGATGCTTTATCAGGATTATTAGCACAAACAATATTTGGGCTAATAATCAGAATCTAACACTTCTCTATGATTATTGTACATTAGATGTAAAAATTAGATGGAAATTTTCAAAGAATTATCCATTAACCTAGTCATTTTTTCACAATGATATATAATAAAAAAAACCATTTCAAATATTACTTGCAACTAATTATCATCTAAATTTCAACAAAAAATTAAAATTAATTTTAAAATCATTATAACCAAATGAAATAGCCAACCCCACCTAGTGGAATTATGGCTTGAATTGCTGTTTATAATCAAACAGAAAAGGGTCCAACTTTCTAAACACACGTCATTTTTGTATTTAATGATGTGACACATATTAATAAAAATCACAGTTTTTTGATGATGCAAAACGCAAAGGAGATGTTTTGTTTCAAAAATACTACAAAGAAAACTCAATTAAATATTTAAATTTCACATGAATATTCATGTTTATGTCAAATCACAAAAAGTACCCTCCCGGTTTCATTTTTTTAGTTCCTTTTAAGCACAGTGAGTTTGTAAATTAAAATAAAACACAAATAGACATAAAACATTAAAAAATAAAAATAAATAAATAAGGATATGAGAGAAATTTAAAGTAATAAGAGAGGAGATGGTGATTACAAGTAGAGGAATAGAAAAGTGTGGGAAAAAATTGCAACTATATCCTAGGTTATTATAAATTTACACATAGGTATAAATATATATGATAATGTTCTTGAAATTTTGAATAAAAAATTACAAGAACATAGCTAATACCTGATCATGAACTCGTAATTGGAAGTTCCCAAGTTGCTCCATTTGAGATTCATATAACCTTTTTTTCTTCAGACATTGGATTGCAGCTGCATTATCCATTACTTTAAAATATAAAATCTTAAAAAAAATAGATTAACTGCAATGCAAGGAAGTGACATTCTGACAGATAAATACATGCATCAGTATGCTGAATATTTTAACATGAGAGAAAAAAAAAAGGCTTGCATTCATAAAGGCAAAAAATGAGGAGATACCGTGACTGGTGAATATAAAACTACTACAAAAGGGCCACTTTTGTGTATCTGTCCTCGGCTATTTGCCTGTTAGCAGTCATGCAACTATGCAAGAATGATTTCAATGCATTTACTTCTTCAGCAAAATAGAAAAGTGCAAAAGACTGTTCTATTTGAGATTGTAAGTAAAACACGTGAATGAAACTTTTACAAGTAACCTCCATGCACCATTGAACTTGAAAATGCCTAGAAAAAGGAGGTTAAACCCAACTGCAAGGTAGCCTAGAACATGGCCAGACAATAAACAGTTCACCATGGATAGACCTGTATAACAGCTATTGGTTGTCATTAGAAAGGCTAGAAATGGCAAGGGAAGAGAGGGAAGAAGAACCCCAGAGGCTGGGTCACCATGGATAGACCTGCTAGCAGCAGGAGAAGCTATTGGAGGGATAGGAGGAGCTGCCTGGGCAGCTGCAGCAGCTAGAGCGGGGTGGCAGGATATCTAGGGTAGGGTGGCCTACAGGTCAACCATAGCAGATGGTGACTGGAGATGGGTGGGAGTGGTATTTTGTCTTGTGGAGATTAGCTTTAACAATATGGCTCCAATATCATCATAGAGTACATACGTGTTGATGAAGAACGGAAAATAAATTTTCTATTAATTACAAAGGTGATTACATATTTATAGGTAATCCATTTACATGGACATCCATATAACACAAGATGCACATAAGACCCACGATAACTTATCTAATGATAATATTAGAAGCAATCAAGATCGTGAATTGTTAAAGATTTGGAGATTTACTCAGTCAATGTTGGAGATGTTTTGATATTGATAGTACTAGACTAAGAAGTGTAATCTCTACAGCAAGAGTAAATAGAAAAGCATGGTTAATCATTCACAAGGTTCTAGAAGACTAAACTCTTTTAGTGAAGAAAAAAACAGAAAAAGGATACAAGCACGTACCATTTTTATTTTTTGATTTTATAAGGTCTTTGGCCTTTTCAACTTCTGCTGAAATTTTCTTTTGAAGAACATGTTCTTTCTTCTCCAGCATTTCAAGTGTCTAAGAATGGAAAACACAATTAAATATTTATTTCTATCATACTGTAAAAGAATATATTAACTTGCAAAAAAAATATTAACTAAAAAATATATTTGGGCAATTTTCACAAGCTTCAACTCATGTCAACAATCTACATGTCACTAACACAAGTTGATTAGAGAGATACTTTGCACAAAAAATGAGGGTAAATCATTAATTAATGATTTTGCTAGATATGCCGGAAATTAGTCAATGGCTTGTATCCTATCATTGGAAATAGCACATACCAGCACTTTTGATACAAGAATCGTAATTGTTCTGGCATTACAGGCAGAAATTATGTCGTAAGAACCAAACAAATGCCTATTACATCGCAAAAAAAAGATGATGGGAAGTGGAAGACCACACGGTCATAGAAATTCACTGATCCCACAGCGTGTCGACTAACCTAAGATTATGTTACCTTGATAGGCTTGCTATCATGTAACGTTCTAAATGATAGAGAAGACTTTCTTCCGACGGGGAAAATAGCATAACAAGTAATGAATACGCCATTGGTGACGTATAACACAGATCAATAAAAACCCAAACCAAAACAAAGACTTTCCCTTTCCAGCTCTCCATTTATTTACTCAAAAATAAGATAGTAGAAGCGTCTGATTCAGCTAGGTTTTAGAAATTTCACCAAAAGCAATAAGTAGAATACCAAATAGTAAAAATGACGGAAAGGAAGGAAGAAGAAGATTCCAAGTGAAGGGGCGTTATTGTTACCTCATGGAGTTTCTCCAAAGTTGAGATTGTGGTCGAGGTGGTTTTTTTCTTGCTGGATTTACCGGAGAGAACCTTCTTGAGCATGGTCTGTGGTTGTATGATAGTGCGAGTAGGTGGCGGTGGTGGATGGATCTAAAGAGGGAAGTGGAACGAAGAGTGGCAGACGAAAGACTGTCAGACACAGGACAATATTCGTAGTTGTGACTTGTGAGCGCGCATGGCATTGAACTCTTCTTTGTGAGCACTTTTAAGGTTTTTTTAAAAAAGGTTATGAATATAACGAGGGAGTTGATTTTTCGGTGGTATTATTAGAAAATTTCTTTTTTTTATTGATGTAAGTTTGTTACATGAAATTTTAATGATATTTAGAAGAAATAAAGTTTAAATAATACGTAGAAGAAATTTTAATAATTTGAAAAAAAAATTCTGATGATTCAAAGAAAATTTATGATACTTTTGCCTAAGAACGAGTAGCATTAGATGTGGGTGTAAGTGGATTTGCAAAAAATGGCATAAAGCTACCACAACAACATCTTAATTAGACTGCACTTCGTTGAGTTAATCTAATCTATCACTATCTGCGAGGGAAGAAAGCTAAGATCAAGTAAGAGAGATGATGTCATGGAATATCGAGAAAATATTTAACCGAGAATCACAGAAAATTACACGATTTCTATTACGCAGAAAATCCAAAAATAACAAGAATCAAGAATTCACGAAAATTAGGATCTGGTAACAAGAATTCAAGGAAAATAAATTAACCCAGCCTACCTGGCACCTAAACTACTTTTAAGGTTTTATTTGAGAGGAACTTTAGTTAATTTTAAAAATTAGTTAAAGTTAAAATTAAAATTATATAGTAATTAAAATAATAAAGACTATACATTAAATTTTATGCAGTAATAATAACGATAGAAATTTATACGATATTAAAGTTGAGCTAAAACAAGCGATGTCTAGTTGTGTATTTGTTTGACTTTATTTTTTTACTTTTAGGCCTTATTTATTTATTAAGTTTTAACTTTTATTATAATATTGTTAACTAACAATACAAGTGTTAATTCATAAAAATTTCAAACAAATATAATTTTAACTTTAAATAACTCTAATTAAACTACAAGTAAATATAACTTAAAAATGATTTAAAATAATTTTTGAAGTAGTTCAAATAAATAGTATTGATCTTAACACTATAGTAATTTTAGAATATCGGTACATCTATTTGAAGTATGTTTATTTTTTGAATACTTAATGTTTGTGTACGACATGAATTTTTTGTAAATTAAACATTAGGTCAAATCATGAACCTTTCGATTAACAGTTTAAGCATAACTTATATAGCATAATTTATTTGAATTTGTATCGTATTGAGTCACAAGTTTGTTTAAATTTTAATTTTTTAAAATTCTATTAAAAATTAATATAACCTTATTATAATTTTTAAATACTAAAAAATAATTAAAAGTGAGATTCAAATTTATAACTATACATCTCTTATTAAGAAACTCAAACTATTGAGATACATACAATATATATATAACTTTTAAAATATATATTAAAATAAATATAAACTTTTTAAAAATTATAAAATTATTTTTGTAACGTATCGACACGATAATCCGAATGATTAACCTGAACACAACCCATGAAATCATGTTATACTAACCTATTATACAATTTTATCACATTAAATTATCATATCAACTTAATTAAACACAGACTAATTAACGTGTTCAGCTACTCACCAATCCTCTTTGCTCCTTCATCTTCGTCCACGCAAAAGACGTCTTTACCCATCCACGTTATGGCTCCCATGCGTGCCTGAAACGCCTCTCAAATGAGTCTCGGAAAAAATGAAGAAATATTCTCGGTAATGATGTCGAGAATATTTTAAAAAAAATTAAAAAATCGAAGTATTACATTGGTTGTTATTATAACAGTAATTCTTTTGTTTGAATTTAAATAATTGTTAATTAATTAGAATTCGTTTATACATGATACGAGAAACAAAAATTTTAAAAATAAAAAATGAAAAGGGAAAAAAAAGGGAATAGGAAAATTTTAAAACTATATGTGTACGTAGCTGAGATTTTAAAAAATAAATTTAAACAAAATTTATAAATATTTTATATTTTAATATTTAAAATATAATTTTATATTTTTCATGTAACTATAAATTCAACAATAATTGAAAAAAGTTAGATAAAATACACGAGATTTAAAAAATATATCGTGGTGAAATTTTTATCCATTGTAAAAAAAATTTCAACAAGTAAAAAATAATGAAAAAATCTATATTGATGATTAAAAAATTATTCTTAATACCTCGTTCACCATTTACTCTAAGAGTAAGAAAAAGTAATTTTAATTGATTTTAAGACGAAAGTAGGGAAAAAAATAATTTTAATAATAAAAATAATTAATTAAAAAATAAAAATATTATTATAAAAATAAAAATATTTGTAATAGATAAAGAAGAGCGAAAGATGAATGGTTTAATTATAACATACCATTTAAAAAGATATATTTTTTTAATAGATAAATAAGCAACGTCGATAACTTATACACGGAGCAGTCTCGTAGGCACGGCGGTGGTCAGTGGAGTCGAGATGAGACCGCGTAGGACCCGGAAGAGGAGCTCCTCGCCGTCACCTTCCCCGTTCTCCAACACGGCCACAGCCCTAGCCCTAGTCTCTCTCTTTGCCGTCCTCGTCCGAGCAACTGTTTCCCTTGGCCCCTACTCCGGCGAATCCCAGCCTCCAATGTACGGTGACTACGAGGCGCAGCGGCACTGGATGGAGATCACTCTCCACACGCCTCCATCCGATTGGTACCGTAACGGATCTGAGAACGACCTCTCCTACTGGGGCCTCGATTATCCACCCCTCACCGCCTACCAGAGCTACGCCCACGCCCTCTTCTTCCTCAATGCATCCGAACCCGATGCCGTTGCTCTTCGTGTCTCCCGTGGTTTCGAATCCCCCAAATCGTGAGTGATGGTGTTCCTTCCGTTTCTGGAAAATTTTGGAAGGTTGTGTTGAAAGTTTGTGCTTTTTTTTTCGATCAGAAAGATGTTGATGAGGTGGACGGTGATTACGTCCGATCTGCTGGTGTTCTTTCCTGCTGCGCTGTATTTTGTTCACGTTTACCGTAGGAGTGTTGCTGGAGATGGGATCGGAGTGGATGGGAATGGGAGCGGTTGGCAGCTCGCTATGATACTGCTTAATCCGTGTTTGATTCTGATTGATCATGGGCACTTCCAGGTGTTCTTTTAAACTTGAAACAATTGGTCGTTGAAATGACATGCGCCTGTGGCTCGGTTTCTTTTGAGTTACGGGATTCACGTTGTCGATGGCTGTTGACTGTTCTTTCCGTCTGTTCTGCAGTACAATTGCATCAGTCTCGGGCTTACATTGGGGGCTGTTTCTGCTATCCTGGCTAGACACGAGATAGTTGGTTCGGTGCTTTTCAGTCTCGCCCTTAATCATAAACAGGTGATTCTCTTGTCCTCTGTTCCTTCTACAATAACGCTGTTGCTCTTTCTTGAATGTTTTATCTATTCCAGAGCTTTGAGTAGGAAAAATAATGATAAATGAAGACCGAAAAATCTTATCTACAATAACAGCAGCCTCACACTTCCTTAGCTAGTTAAAAGGACTCTAGGTTTACAAAGGATGCCAATCTCAACATCAATAAGAAGACTAATGACTTTTCAAGAACAAAATAGCCAGACTATTGACACCATGCACTCGAGTAGTTTTAAGTGACATTCCTACAAGTGTTTCCTGCACCATGTAGATGGTGAGAAAAGATATATTTTACATTCTAGATGACCTATAATTGGAGACACCATTGTTTCTAGATGGCCCCACCTTTACATGTGGTTTGAACTATTGGCATACATGATTGGGAGTAACCAATTAGTTTTGTGGTGAAACTTATAAGTTGATCGCTAATCAAATTCCAGGCTCTCTACAAAAAATTCACCTATTTCCTATTACATATTTGAAGCTCTTGGTATCATGAAAACACTAATGATGTCATTTTTTATGGGCTAGACAAAAGGAGTAAACCCAATGCATAATTTCCCACCAATAAAAGGATTAGGGAGCCATGGATTGTCTATTGTTTGCAATATTCCTTTTACAAATGACGAAGTTTCCTAAGATTTGAACCTATAACGTCCAACGATGGAATGACCTTATCATTATGCTAAGGCTCATCCTCTCCTATAGACTGAGACAACCCAGAATAAATGATTTTTTTCTAATATTGTTCTCAATCTCAATGATGGTGGCAAGCAAGAACGCATGAGAAGGTTTTTATCTCCAGTCTTCAAGTGTGTATTATGTTCAGAGCAGGCATATGAAAGGATTGAGTTCCCTTCTAGTGGTGTTTGGATACACTCACCTATAGTAAATCATACGTCAACTTTGATGTGCTCATACTTTATCTAAGGGAATCTTAGAATTTGGTACCATGAAAGGTATGTATTACGTAATCTTCATCAGAACCTTCCTTTGAGGAAGTCATGTGGTTGTTTATTCTTTGTTTCCACATAAGTTATACAAATCCATGCTTTAGTGCCAAAATTTAGAAAATGTTATTTCACTAAGTGAAATATTAAATAATTATAAATTTTATGCAAACGATTATAATAATTTTATGCTTCATCATGTTCTTTGTGAATAGCAAATGGAAATAGAAAAGGAGAGGCAAGAGGATTTTACTGTCACAGGAAGATAGGATGTGGATGATAACAAGTATTGCATTGGCAGAGAAATTATACCTGACACATTCAGTTGTGCATACTCTGTTAGAAACAATCTTATCAAGAGATTTAGTTGCAGCCATTAATCAGAGATTGAATCAAATGTCCTTTGACACACTAGAGCAAGTTTTGTCAAGTACTTATTTGATAGCCAATAGGCTGCAATAGTTATCACACTACATATACTGTTTACTTGGCACTTTTCTCATTTTGTTGAATAAAAAGGAATGCATTCCTTTGTTGTCATAG
The DNA here is from genome assembly GCA_024699675.1 of Amphibolis antarctica. NCBI lineage: Eukaryota > Viridiplantae > Streptophyta > Magnoliopsida > Alismatales > Cymodoceaceae > Amphibolis > Amphibolis antarctica. The sequence continues at coordinate 18,115 of JAMKPZ010000338.1, forward strand.
TTTCCTTATTTTAATGTGAGATTGATGATCATATGGTTTTGCATTGCAGATGAGTGCATATTTTGCACCTGCTTTCTTTGGATATCTCTTAGGAAAATGCCTTCAACGAAAGCATCCTGTTCTTGAGGTATTCAAACTGGGGTTAATTGTTATTGGAACATTTACTCTTATATGGTTGCCATACCTACATTCCCTGCAAGCAGTAATGGATGTAAGTACTGAACATCACGTGTTTGGTTTTTTAGGCTATTTCTGATTAACCTTTCTTTCATGATCAATTATAGTTTTTTAGAAAATAATTTACCTATCTAATTTTATCTGTCAATGTCATAAAATGCATTTTTTTGGCATTGTTGATGGAATACTTTTTTATCAGGGAGCTGTTGCTTGCTTTTTATAGAAGTGAAATTCCCTTTTTTCTTTCAAGATTTGCAAATATTCACATTTTCTCTAAAGTAGCACCTCTTTTGAGGTTATATTATTCATTCTTTCAGTTTTATGATAGATTTTAGGAATCTGCTAAGGACGATCGTGTGTTGCCTACCATCAATAAGAATTCTATGATTACCTATGTTCTAACGTTTGAATTTACCTTTATAATTAATTTTGCACCATGAGAGAACTGCTCCACGATTGGAGGTAAGGCTGCAATTGCACACCACAAATCCCACATTAGGTGCAACCTTGTACACCATATTTGCCTTTTTATCTAATTTTATACCATTTGTTAAGGTTGCATCCCGTGTGTCTGGTGAAAGATTGGGGATGTTTAACATTTCTTTTAATCTTATGCTGTCCTCAAGTTCTATAAAGCATCATTAGTACATATATTTTTCTCCAACTTTTAGTTTTGATTTTTCTGGAACAACTACATGGCTACTCACAATAGTTCTTTCTGAGAAATCTGATTCTGCCATGCTTATTGCAAATCAAGTTCTGCCATCCCTTACTCTATATTCTGTATCAAGCAGGTTCTTACTCGACTAGCTCCTTTTGAGAGAGGTATATATGAGGATTATGTTGCCAACTTTTGGTGCTGCTCCTCAATCATTATGAAATGGAAGCTGTTTGCTGTAAAAACCCTGAGGGCGCTTAGTCTCTTTGTGACTTTGTTGTCTCTCATACCTTCAATGATCCATCAAATAAGGAGTCCAAGCAGCCTTGGATTCATTTATTCGCTGCTGAATTCTTCGTTTTCATTTTATTTCTTCTCTTATCAAGGTCCGCTTCTCCTCTCTCTTTATTTTTTAAATTTACTGTTTCATTTTTTATGTTTCCTTTCTATTGATAATCTTACTGACGTGTTCCTCTTTTCACAGTTCATGAGAAGTCCATTCTTCTTCCTCTTTTACCTGCAAGCCTTCTAGTGTTATATGAACCTTTTGCTTTCGGTTGGTTGGTGCACTATGGCTTGCTCTCTATGTATCCTCTTCTATGCCGTGACAATTTAATCTTGCAATATGCTGCTCTTTTGGCTCTTTTTATGCTCATTTATTTCTCACCCGATGGAGGATGCAACATGAAACCAAAACATTCTTGGATAAGGACGGTATTGATGATGTCGGCTTTGGTATGCTCCCTTGTACTTCATCTAGCATACCTATTTATTCAGCCTCCAAAGAAGTACCCATTTCTATTTGAGGCTTTGATTATGATACTTTGTTTCTCCCAGTTTGCAGTCGTGTTTGTTTATACCAATATAAAGCAGTGGACACTTGATTCTTCTTTTAGAATGTCCACCAAAAAGAAGAACGTATGATTTATTTTTCATGTCTACAATTTTTTTTTTAAAAAAAAGTTTTTTAAAAATTTTGTCCTTTGTAAACTATTAATTTCTATACCAGCCCATGACGTTTTGTCTTGTCTCATTTTGCAAGGCAAAATTTGTACACATTTTTTTAAGAGGTAAAGTTGCTAGACATTTTAGAAAATATATATTTTCTGTTCAGTAGCTTCTTTTAAAATTCGTAACTTGTTCTGTGTCATTTTTTTATGTGTTCTTGTTTTATTAGCCTATTTTAAAATTAACCTAGAAAAACTGAAGGCTTCTTAAAATTGGCAACAATGCACACTGCTCCCTGGTGAAATTTTATTCCTCCATTTTCATTATCTCTCTGGTGCTAGTATGTGCATTTTGATTAAAATAACCTAACATTAAAGGAGATGTTGACATTAAGACATCTTTTCTATGTTGTTGCAAAAAATATAAAATTATTTTTACTTGTCAACCAAGAATGATATTAATAATTGACTGTAATAGAATGTATTTCCTTGTATATATATTTTTTATTGCACACTTTTGAATAATTTTTGATAGAAACAAGGAATATATGAAATATGAAAGTTCAAATATTTTATTGTGGAAACTTAAGAAAATGGACTTATCATATGAAGTTAGGATCGGTGACATGCTTCTTCCTCCAAGTTAGTTTATTAAAGTATGTTGAAAATAAAAGCCTTAAAACATTTGTATAAATCAATTAATTTAATCTTTGAATAAAGTAAATGAGTGCATTTTTAAGTTCATAAATTTGAAAATTGAAAATGAACAAATATTTTTGTTGCATGGAGATAATACTAGAAGTAAATATGAATTAATATTTTTATGTATTACGCTATTCATAATTTTCACATAGCTGGGATTGGATACTTCTATATTCATTAGCCTTGCTCCAATTGACTCATGAAATGATTCGTTTTTTAAGGAAACTGTCAACGAACTGGAAAATGGAAATATTCTATTGGAGAAAATACGATTGTGGGTGGAAACATGATGTGTGTTTACAAGGAGTTTCAATCAATTATAAAAGTTAAATAAAATTAAAATTAGAATTAATTTTGTGAATACAGTTAATAGAAATTTATATATTAAAATTTTTGAAATAATAATAATGTTAAAAGTAGTTTTAAAAACTTAAAATTGGTCTCAAACGACATATGGTTTCAGTCTTAATCGGAATTGAAAACTTCAAAATTTACCATTGTTTTTGTGACCTTGACATGCAATTGGATGTAACATTGGTAATATGCAGAGTTTTCAATATGGAGGAATGAGTTCGATTAGAAGTCATGTGAAAAAGAATTTCAAGTAATTTTTTAATCCACACAAATTTGTCAAAATTTATTTGGAATTTCAGTGGTGGGTGTGACTCTTTTAATACAATGTGAGTTGAAATCTTAGAAAACAGAAATGATATCATATATATATTAGAGGAAATTACAACATGGGCCGTTATATAAATAATTACGGGAATACAAAAAAATATATTAGTCAAAACAATTCGAATTCAAATGAGATTTTCAACCAGAAGAGGAAGAAGAGAATGGACGATGACGGAGGTACCGTTCACGATTGCGACGGCGAGGACTACGACGACCAGGGTCCGGTATACATGGCGTGTGTGCTACAAGGCCACCGCGTCGGCGTCGCCTACTACGACTCCTCCACCCGCCACCTCCACGTTCTAGACCTCTGGGACGACGGCCGGTTCCCTCTCCTGGACCTCGTGAAGTACCAGGCCAACCCTTCCGTCATCTACGCCAGCTCCAAGGTGGATGAGTGCTTCCTCTTCGCCCTCCAGCGGAGCTCAAACAACGATGACGACGCGGCCACGGACGTGAAGATCGTTCCCAGCTCCGTCTTCAGCCACGAGCGGGCGTGGCACCGGCTGACCTACCTCCGGGTCTTGGGGATGGACGACGGGCTCACCGTCAAGGAGAGAACCTGCTTCCTCGCGTCGATGATGGACCTCGGAAGCGACGTCCAGGTCCGGTCCGCCGGGGCGCTGCTGGCCGTGCTGGAGAGCGAGAAGGCGGTGGACGTCACCGAGTGCGAGGGCGGGAACGCCGTTAGGGTGGACCGCGTGGCGGAGGTCTCGCTGCATGGATTCCTCAAGCTGGACGCCGAGGCGCACCAGGCGCTGCAGATCTTCCAGACTGATAAGCACCCGAGCCACATGGGGATCGGGAGGGCCAAGGAGGGTTTCTCCGTCTTCGGGATGTTCAACAAGTGCGTCACGCCTATGGGGAGGCGGCTTGTGAGGTCTTGGTTTTTGCGGCCCGTGCTTGACCTCGGGGTGTTGAACGAGCGACTCGATACGATCTCCTTCTTCCTCTGCTGCGAGGACCTCGTGGTGGCATTGCGCGACACCTTGAAATCAGTTAAGGATGCGAGGCGCATTCTGAATCGGTTCGATTCTTCGAGCTCACCCTGCTCCAGCTCCGATTGGACCGCGTTCCTGAAAAGCATCGGCTCTCTCTTGCATATCAACAAGGTGTTTGAGGTGGGCATCTCCGAATATCTGCGGGAGAAACTGGAGCTTCTGCGAGTGGGGATTGTCGGCAGGGCAGGCGCTTGCATTTCACTGGAGTTGGTTTATGTGTTCGATCTGGTGATGGGAGTTGTAGACGTGCAGAGGAGCAGGGTGAAGGGTTTTGAGACTGTAGTGAGGGAGGGGTTCTGCGATGAGCTGGACGAGCTAAGAAGGGTTTACGAAGAATTGCCAAGTTTTCTGGACCGCATGTCGTCTCTCGAGGTTGCAAATCTCTGTTACGGCCGAGAGTACAACAAGACACCTCGTATTCTTTACATATGTCAGATAGGATACTTGCTGTGTTTCGTCGATCACAAACTTGATGAAGTGACTTTGGAAACCCTCCCTGGGTATGAATTTGTGTTCTCTGAAGGTGATGGGGATGATACCAGATACTATTATCGAACTCGTAAGACAAGGGAACTCGACCGGCTGCTTGGAGATATCTACCATAAGATTCTTGATATGGAAAGAGCAATCATTAGAGACTTGATTTCCCACATTCTTCAATTCGAATCGTATGTAACAGGGGCCATAAATTTTGCAGCTGAGCTTGATTGCATCCTGTCGTTGACATTGGTGGCACGGCAGAATAACTACACGCGACCTGTTTTGACTGAGGAAAACCTACTTCATATAAAAAATGGCAGGCATGTTCTACAGGAAATGAACGTTGAGACTTTTGTTCCAAACGATACTAATATGCAAGATGGGAGGATCAATATTATCACTGGCCCAAACTTTTCGGGAAAGAGTGTCTACATAAAGCAGGTGGCGCTGGTCGTTTTTCTTGCTCATATTGGAAGTTTTGTACCAGCAGATGCAGCAACTATTGGTTTAACTGACAGGATCTTCTGTGCAGTGGGAAGCAAGTTAATGACTGCCGAGCAGTCAACGTTTATGATTGATCTTCACCAAGTAGGAATGATGCTTAGGCTTGCAACCCCTCAATCTTTGTGTCTACTGGATGAATTTGGCAAGGGGACTCTTACAGAAGACGGTGTTGGTCTCCTTGGGGGAGCCATTAATCATTTTGCAAGCTGTGCGCAGCCCTCAAAGGTTTTGGTGTGTACCCACTTCACCGAGATATTTAATCAGACTTACCTGTCAAACTCCGGTAACATTAGATTCTATACCATGAGTGTCTTGAAATCCACCAAAGAGAGTAGCTGTCTTGAGGACATCATTTTTCTCTATAGGCTTGTACCTGGACAAACCACTCTAAGCTACGGGTTACACTGTGCCGTACTTGCTGGTGTGCCTGAGGAGGTTGTTGAAAGGGCAGCATCCATATTAGAGGGTATGAATTCTCAGAGGCCCATTGAGCGTTTGCACAGCCAGAATCTGTTGGCCAAGGATAAGCAGTACAATGATGCAGTGGAGAAGCTCTTAAAGTTTGATGCATGTAAGGATGATCTATGCCTCTTTTTTCAAAATGTATTCAACTCAGAAACATAGCCTCTACCATTCTATGGTTGGAATTTATGAAACAAATTAAAAAGGTATCCTAGAAATTAATAAATTCCAGGCACAAGTAAAATGGAATGAAAATGGAAAATATTGATTGCCTGTCAATGCAATGGCTGGATTATTTCTTAGGGCCGTGCTTTGCTTCAAAATATCCAACGGCTTCATAGAAGGTTCTTCACTCTCCTCTCTTTACATATGCTCTAAAATTTTTTAGCTTCCATAAATTTTCAGTGCAGATATTGACTTTCTCATGGTAAAATTACGTTACCTAGTGAAGAAATATAAATCTTGTTTTCCAAAGATATAAAATGCATTAACAATGCACCACGATTTCCTTGAAAAAGCATACATTTTGGAAGTGAATTACTTTTAGAAGTGCTATGTAGGCTCGACTTGTTTTGTGTAATTAGATCCCATACTACACTCAAAAGCATCAGAACTTTCATCCTTCTTTCTTGGCAGTGAATTGTTGTAGTCCACATCTTTTTCTCCAAAAGCTGTTGCTGGTGAAGATGCTTAGTTTGTGTCTGATGCATATTTCTGCAATATGGCTTCTTTTCCACCTCATTCATGGATGGTTGCCAGCGTAGTCTTCAAAGTATTTCATTCCTAGTCCACAAAATTAACGAGGTATGATGTATTTCAGATGAGTGTTCATCATTTATGTCACATATCAAAGCTTTACCTCGGGAACATTTCCCTCTCTCTATTGGTGGGTCTCCAGTGATCAATTCAAGTATAGCCACTCCAAGTATTTATCATTTTTTTAGCTGTTGACTCTTGTAATGTTCTGGTCCAGAAAGCTCCGACGGAGAGAAGCTGACATGATCAAGGGACAGAAATACAAAACCTTGTGATTAAGATAGACCGATTTTACCTGGGAAGATTAGGTACATTTTGAAGATGGCCATAATTTTGATTGGTAACTCTTCTACAACTAAGTTCTCTCATTGTTTAGTGCAATCAAATTCATACACCAGCATTTGCTGTCGTTCAAAGCAGAACCCTACATGGCCCACTACATTTTTTAATGCTCTTCAATTTCAGACTTGAACTCTGATCCACCTTACCTTGCACTCTTGACAGTAACCTATTGTCCATCTGGAAGTATTCCTTCAGTGGCTGTGGAGGGAAATGACATTCAAGAACAAAACTAAAGGTTCGTTCATCAACCTTATTCCTTTGCTTTGGGAGTGAGAAAAAATGAGTTTTTGATGAATAATTTTAATATAGAAGAAAGGAAAAAAGTGATTTTGATAATAGAAGAAATAGATTGAAAAATAAGAATGTCATATTAAAATGAGAATACTTCTAAAAGTTAGGAGTAGGGAAGTGAATGATGTCTAAATTTACATATGGATAAAATTTTAGGAAGTTCAGATCACTTAAAATCTTTGGATAATGTAGGGGTCTCATTCGAATTTTGACCTCTAGCATAATATTATTAACCACACTAAAGCTTCAGTCATGAACACCACTCATAGTTTTTGGAAGTACTATTAATTTTCATTACTACATTCACATTCTCTAATCTATTATTCTTATTATTTTATCATCGTGTTTTTCATCGTATCAACATTTATATATTTTAAATAATATTCTTTTATAATTTAATTAAAATAACAAAACATATACAACATACTTTTAAAAAAATAAAAAACAAAATTTTTGTAATTTTTAAATATAATTTTTATTTTCTTTATTTTTTCATTTTCTCCCTCTTCCTTTTTTTTCACATTTTCTTTTCTTTTTACTTTCTTCTTTTCTTCTTCCCTCCTTTGTTAACACAAGGGCGAAGATTATGCATAGCGGATGTTAACACAAGTTCTAGAGGAACTTTTGGTGTGTCCCAGAGGAACTTTCGATGCATTCCAGAGGAACTTCTAATGTATCTCAAAGGAACTTTCGATGTGTCTTAAAGGAACTTCTGATGCATCGTAGAAGAACTTCTGGTGCATCACAAAAGAACTTTCGGTGCATCTCATAAGAACTTCCGGCATGTTCCAGAGAAACTTTTGGTGTATTCCTATGCATTCTAGAAGAACTTCTAATGTGTCATAGAGAAACTTCCGATGTATCCATTTGTTACTTTACAAATCTATTGTAACCGGTGTGTCATTTGCATCATTCATGAAACCTATAGTGTAGATCTCTCTCTCAACTTGTTGTAATTAACTGTATGAAATAAATACTTTCACTTAAGGTTCGGGACCTAAGAGATTTTGCACCCCCAAATCTTGTCTTGCTCTGCGTATACTCTAGAGCTCTTCTACCTACAACGTCACCTCTTTGCTCACGTCTTTCTCTTTGCCATCGCGAATTGCTTCGCATCGAAGCTTGCAACGTCTTGTCTTCGGTTGTCTTCAGATTGTCATTGTCGCTTGTCAATCTCCGATCATTCTCGCTATCTAAGGAGAGGTGAAGGTAGAGAGGACGGAGATTGTGCATGAGTTAGGGTAACAATGAAGAGTGAGGACTTTAAAAAGCATAGAGATTAGAGAACGTACACGAAGGAAAAAATGTGTTCAACGATGGAGTGAATGAAAAATCAATTTTTTTTACTCTGAGATTGTCGAAGTAGGTTATCTGAATGGACTCTAAGATTGATAAGTCTTTTTAAAGAGTAACCAATAATGAGAAAAAAGTGTCTGAAACCATTTGAAGAGCTAAAAAAATCCATTTGTGGCAAAATTTGCCAGTAATAAGTAATTCATTTTTCTCTGGACCAGTTGTAGCTTGTTGATTGCAGTAATAAATATTATTATTGGTGCCATGCTTTGATTCAAAATATCTAGCGGCCAGTTGATTGCAGGTGATACGTATTATTAACGAGTTCTCGTGGCCGAAGTGATTACATTTTTAACAAGTAATTCATTCATCTCAAAAGTCTATTAAAAATTAGTTTTCACGAAAAGACTTATAATTTTATTTTAGCAAAGGAAATGACAGATTTCTTGATATTCTTTCTTTCAAGGATGGCACATTGAGATTTGCTGATAACTTGATTAAGGCCTCGTTTGTCAATGAGGTGCAAGTGAGGTGGCAAAAAAGTAAAAAATTATCCTAAATTTTTATACGAGGAATTTTTAATTTTATCATCGTCGATTTAGTTTATTTACTTATTAATAAATATCATAATAACATTTTTGTAAGATAGCGAATGGTTAGACAAAAAAATCCAAAATTTTTGCTAGAGAATGACCAGACGAAAAATCTACCAGAAAAATTTGAAATTTCTACAACAAGGCAAAGATTCCAAATGGAAAATTTTGTGGGACAAACCAGAAAATTTGGAAAGAGAAGGTGGAAATTTTGTGCTAGCCAAGTGGAAAATCTGGATCAAGTGATGTTCTAGGGTTTTGCGATAGATTGGGATGCCACTTTGTCAATTTTCAAGGATTTCTTGCAACCGGTATAAGCGAAGGTGCACCTAACGATTCATGATGAAAATGTGTGGTGATGGTATTTGCAAAATAAATAATAATTATAGTAATTTCTTTTATTGTAGCAGTATACTCTAGGCAAAAATGTTGTGTTTAATAAAAAAAATTACTACAATTATTATTTATTTATTTTATTTTACTATAATTATTATATATAACCAACATTATGTAATAAAAATATCATATCATCTTATTAATAAACACAACACAAGAGACAGTGGCAAGGCATTTAACTATAATTATAAATTTACAAGAACCGTAAGAAAGTGGATAAGCCCGAAATCCCTAACGGGCCTTGGATTAAAAGGGAGACGGATTCGGCGGAATTAATACAATTAAAAAGCTTTTTAGAGTTGTATTATTATTTATTATATTTTTTTATTCAAGCACTCGCAAAGGTTGTTTACTGTTTCCTCCACCGGTTTTTTTTGGTTTTTTTCCTCCGCCGGTTTTTCAACGGTTGGATCGGACTGCACGTTACATAAAGGAGACCGCAAGAAGTGAACGGAACATGAAGCGGGCATTTCGGCAGAAGCACAGGAAGCAGCAAGAAGAAGAAGTGGAAACAAAGAAGAGATGGCGTCCAGGGCAGGTCCGCGGCAGAGAGGTAGTGGATGGGTTCCTTGGCTAAATGGATTGCAGGTTGTGGTTTTTAATCTACCACTCATGCCTCGTCCATCGGCAGGTAACATTGCCGTCGCCGGAGGGATGGTGAAGAATCCGAAGCCTCCCGACGGAGACGTCAAGAAGAAGAATCGAAGAGTGCTGGGAGATATTGGAAACACCGTCGACACTAGGGCTGCTGCCCAACCGTGAATCCCCAATCCATATTTATGCATAATATGATATAGTGTTCACAATGTCGTTCGTAGCCTCCGTCGTTGCTCTCCGGGTACCAATCTCTTTCCGATTTGCTCCGCAGGAAACCACTGCCTCAGGTTTCTCGCCCGGTGACAAGAAGCTTCCATGCACAACTCCTCCGCAATGCCCAGCTCGCCGCCGAGGTAGGCAACAAGGTGGTCGAGCATTTTGGGGGAAGGGCTCGCTCGGAACTTGCCAACGTTTGCTCTGTTTCTTTCGCAGAAATCGGCGCCACCGGAGGCCGTCGTGGAGGACGGAGCAATTGGGGCTGCCAAAGCCAAGGCCGCCGCCGCCGACGTGGAAAAGATCAATCTTGAGGTCGTGACCATCAGAAGCTCCGGCGAGACAACTAGATCAAGCAAGAAGGTGACGAACATTTGCACGTTTGTCACTCGGAATTTGCCAACGTCTGCTCTGTTTCTTGTGCAGAAACCCGTGCCACCGGAGGCCGTCGTAGAGGATGGAACAATTGAGGCTGCCAAAGCCAAGGCCGCCACCGCGGCGGCGGCGGTCGACAAGACCAGTGTTGAGGTCGTGACCATCAGAAGCTCCGGAAAGACAACACGATCAAGGAAGAAGGCGATGAGTAGTCTCACCGCGGTGCTGACTGCTAGAAGTCAGGTAGAACGATGACAGATACCCCCCCCCCCTCCCTCAATCTCTCGGCATCGAGATTTTCACAATTATTCACCTCGATCCTCGCTGACTCCAGGCCGTCTGTGGAATGCCCACCGCCAAACCGAAGGCGGTGGTCGGTGACATCGACGGGCAGGACGCCAACGACCAACTGGCGATCGTGGAGTACGTCGAGGACCTGTACACGTTCTACAGGAACATAGAGGGGTCGTCCAGGGCGAGGAAGGACTACATGGAATCGCAGGTAGAGATCAGCGCCAAGACGAGGTCGATTCTGGGGGACTGGCTGATGGAGGTCCACCACAAGTTCGATCTGGTGCCGGAGACGCTGTACCTGGCCTTCTACATCATGGACAAGTACCTCTCCATGGCAGAGATTCGCAGGCAGGAGTTCCAGCTTGTGGGTATCTCTTCGATGCTCATCGCCAGCAAGTACGAGGAGATCTGGGCGCCGGAAGTGACCGACTTCATCTGCATATCGGACAGGGCTTATAGCAGGCAGCAGATTCTGGCGATGGAGAAGGAGATCCTGGAGAAACTGAAGTGGAGCGTCACGGTCCCAACTCCATACGTCTTCCTTGTAAGGTTTCTGAAGGCGGCGGCCAAGCGCAGCAAAACGACGGAGCACATGGCGTTCTTCCTGGCGGAGTTGGGGATGTTGAACTACTCCATCCTGGCCTACACCCCGTCGATGGTGGCCGCCTCCGCGGTGTACGCCGCCCGCCGCACCCTGAAGCAGGAGCCCCACTGGGATGTGACGCTGCAACGGCACACCGGGTTCGAGGATGCGGAGCTGCGGGAATGCGTGAATCTTCTACTGCACCTCCACTCGAAGGCGGGGGAGAGCAAGCTCAAGGTGGTGTTCTGTAAGTTCTCCCGTCCGCAGTTTGGAGCCGTGGCACTGACGATCCCAGCCGCCGCTCCCCTCCCCGACGTGTCCGGTGGCTCTCCGCCTTCGACAAAGGAAGCAGAACTGTGAAATGGTTGTCTTCAAGGAATCAGAGAATTAGAGAATTTTGTTTTCTTAATCGTTTAGTTTAGACTTTGTTGGTTCGATTTTAATAAAGAGTAAAAATGCCAACCAATCAAATCTTTCGATTTTATCAAAATGACTTTGTTGGTTTGCTCCTACTTTAGTATGAAATGCAGAGATTCTAGAATTCAACCTTATGGCACCAGTGCGAGAAGAGTCTCAAGATGATCTTTGTGCTTTAAAGTGGGTCTCAAAGATTGTTTATGCTTGGGAATATGAGAGTTGTGCAAGTGTGACAGTTTTTGTAGTTCACCGTCAGAGCGTTCTAAATGCTAGTTAACGAGTAATATTTCAAACTGAAACCTTACTCTCTTTCTCTAACAACTTTAGATAAATATTACTATAAATAATAAAAAGTTAAAATACATAATGAAAAATATGTAATAAACGAGACTTTAGAGAGCCAACCTGGTTGAATGGGCCCTTCCGGGACATCGAAAATGCCATACGCCATACGCCATACGCCATACGCGTCGTGCCGTGCCGTGCCCGGGTCGGATTTCCCGACCCCGCCTGCGTCGCCCGTCGCCTGTCAGTCTCGTCCCCGCTCGCTTCCCGACCGTCCCCGTGCTGATGTGCGCCACCTCCAGAAGAGGCAGAAGGAGAGAAGAAAGCCCGATTCTCGGCCCCGCCCACCCGCTCCCAGTCCTGCCTGCGTCGCTCGTTCACGACTCGACTGCGTCGCCGGCCAGATCGGCCTCTGCCGCTCGCCAGTCCCCTGCACGACCTCCACAACAAGCGGAAGAAGAGAACCGAAGGAAAAAAGGGCAACCGCCGCCCGCGCGAACACCCTCCTCTCCCTCCGATTCATAAAAAGGTTAAAAATTTAAATAATGTTTGGACCGAAACATCAGGGGGTAACTAAATAATATTTATACTTTATTTTTAATTTAATATTTCTAATGTAAAAAGTGTAAATATTCAAGTTCTGTATTTTTATTTTTTTATCAGATTTATTTTGGAATATCTTTTTGAAAAACAAGAAGGGACTCGGCGTAACGTCCGCAACTAGGGATTGTCGATCGCTTTGGGTGTTGCAGGCGGCGGTGATGGAGCAGGAGGTCATTGACGCGGAGATAGTGTTGCAGAAGGTCCTCCCGTTCAAGCGCGTGCAGGCGTTGGACAAATACCCCACGGGGCAGGCCAGGACCAAGCACTGGAAGCACCTCAAGCAGATCCTCCAGGCCGAGAACTTCCAAGATCGTCCCGGCGAGAGAAACTGTGAGTTTTTCTACTTTTCGGATGAAGCACCAATGCAGTCATCCACTGTTTGTTCACATTCTTGCATTCTTGTTTGCGTATTTTGGTTCGGTTCGATGTTCCCCATAGGCAAACCCTTATCTTTTGCCTTTTGGGTATTGGGTTTCCCGTGAATTTTTATTAGAAGCCGACTATATTTTGCTTCATTCAATTAATAATACGAATAATAAATGGCTTCTATTCATATTTATCGTTTCTTCTCCTTCCAAAATGACAATGCTGTTCCCAAGTAAAATATTTTCCTTTAGGCGTCATAATTTTGTATACACTAGCCTTTAGGTAATCTAATTTCTTACCTTGATTTTTTTTCCCTTTCTAGTTATGCTTTTCATATTTTTGTTTCTTTTGGTGTGATCTCAGATGAAAGTATCAATTCAGATCATCCACGCTATCCACCAAAGAAGTATTGCGACATAACGGGGTTTGAGGTGCGTTGATTCTTTTTAAATTTACCGGTTTTCTTTTATCTTTGATGTGTTGGATATTAACACTTCTATGTATATATATAAAGACTTTTCTTGTTATACAGTCTTCTGCATTGTTTTGTTATCTCTGTCACCCTGCCTTCAATGATTTTCATTTTCTGATCAGCAATGAGTCATTTATCTTTATAAATGTATTTCTCAAGTTTGAATAAATGGAGGGAAGGTAAGATATTGATTATTCTAATTGTTATATTGCTCAAACTTGGAGAAAACAAGGTATTTTATGTAAAGCTTGTATACTACTTGGAGAGAGATGTTTTAGATGCAACCATCGTCATATTGTTAATTTTTGGCTTTCTGTTTCTTTTTTTTATGAGAATGATATTGGCATAAAGTCCCTCTGCTTACCACCATGGCACGTTGACTTCATGATGAATATATGGTATCAAGGGGCATTGTCTTAGATTAGTGTATTCTGATTTTGGTCCCTGAAAAAATGTTAAAACAAATGAATCTTCATCTATAGAGCAATCAACCCACAAAAACAATGAAGCTTCGTCATCTATGGAAGCAATCGAGCTTCAGTAGGTTAAAAAAAAGCTTCAGTAGTTTATTGCTTTTGCTGCTCCTTGTGGAATTCTACATTGTAGTTATTTATTTTTTGCATTACTCAAGTTGATATTGTTCGTCGAGCAACATTAGATTTAATTTTAGTGGAGGCTACCTCTTTTTAATGATGATCCAGTACCAATGAGGAAAGTAGCAGAGCATGTGTTTCGGAACAAGGCAAAGCAGCCAGCAAAATAGTGTCTTTTAAGCATTTTCATGAGCTTCACCTCCAAAACAATGCTTAATCCGGTTTTTGGATATGCTTATATCGATCTTCTCGTATGTGTGGTCGCATGAAGTGTGTGTGATGCTTGCCGTGCTTTTTTGGTGTGTGCCCCTCATTTCACAGATCATGGTGAAGTGTCCTTCTATAAAGGGTGTTAACAGTTCGTTTTTAACAAAAAGAAAAAAGTGTTGACAGTTGCACATTATCATATGGCCACGAACATGTTACATGTATATATAATGTATAGGATTTCTGAAATTGTCATCTCAGGATTGAACTGTTTCACATGTCTCACCATTTTCTCACTCTGGCCAGGCACCGTACACTGATCCAAGAACTAATCTACGGTTTGCAAAGGTTGAACAGTACAAGATAATTGCGAGTCTTCCTGACGAGACTGTTCAGGAGTATCTCTCTTTAAGAAATGCTGCAAAAGTTTTGAGGTAGCATGTTGGTCGTCGTTCTGCTTCGGTTATTTGCATCTTTATCCAATGCAATGTTGAAACAAACATTAGTTGGGTTGTTGTAAAACATTAATTATTGATAACGTCGACGTTTTTATTCATCGATCGCTTACACCCAATGCTCTACCATCTTAATTAAGATTCAAGCAGCATCATTACGGCATCTTCTTTTTCAGAGATGGGACTCCAGATGAAGAAGAGAACGAATCAGAAGTGCTGAACTTATGCACCATGTCCGGAGCATTGTAACCAAATTGTGTGGATATGGTGGAGAAGATTTTCGGAAGAAAAAGTTTTCCTGAATGCTTCTTGTTCATCCATTCCACAGATAGATAAATCAGGAATACAAAACAACTGCTGTAACTGTATAATCCAACGGCAAAACTGCAATGCTAACATCAGCTATAGGAGGTCGTTACTGTAGAGTTTGTTTGTTTCATTAATTCAAGGGGTATCGAAAATTAGACAAAAATAAATTGACGAGAATTAAATTTATAAACAAAATTGAATTCAACGTCAATGAATTGATTTTAAAAGAAAGAAATTTTTATCTTAATTTTATTCATTAGATAGGTAGGTGTCTGCGTATCATAAATATTAGGAAAAAAACTTATAAGGTAAAGGGATTAAACCAAAATTCTATAAAAAAAGAGTAAGTGCATAAAAAAACATAGACAAAAGAAGTACACAAGGAAATCAAAAATAATAAGAGAAGAATAGCGTAACTAGAAGACTCTTGTGAATAATCACGAAAGTTCAAAATACTCTACCAATTCAAAAGAATACATTTCCAAATGTTGAGAAGGTAAGTTGTATTCATCCAAACCTATAAATCTACCATAATACCTTTATGTGCCATCAAATCCGCAATCTGGTTTCCTTTATATGGAATCTAGTTGATTGAATGTAACAAAAAGTTTTTCAAAAAAATTCGAAAAATCTGAAAAATATTATTTAGGAAAAATATTGAAAATAATTTTTTGTAAAAAATTTTCCTGATTTTTTTACACGAGTTTGAAGTTTAAATATTTACGCAGGAAAATGAAAAAAAATTCTGGAATTTTATTATTTATGTATATAATAAAGATTACGAAAATTTACAGCTTTAAATTAAAATATTTAGAAAATGTTAATATTCAAAGTCACTTTAGGGGTTTGTACCTATTGAAAATTAATGAAAAAGAAAATATAGAAAAAAATTTATTATTAAAATATTAACAATTTAGAAATGAAAAATTTTATGAGATCATTTGTACACATTATAAAAATTTAGGAATTTAATTTTAAAAAATTAAAATATTTTAATTTTTTAATATTTTAACAATTAAAAATTTTCTAGATTTTTATTTTTATTAATTTCTAATAGACTTAAACCCCTTTAGTACTAAATATCATGAAAAAAAAGTAAAACCTCGAGACCATTTTTTGGCAAGTAAAAGTGATGGTTATTCTTTTTACAAGTGATAAGGTTTTTTTAAAAAAAATGCAAGTGTTAATGTTTAAAAGAAGTAATTGTAAATTTAAATAATATTTTTCTTAAATAAAGATTTAAATTTGGACATTAAAGTTGCCATAAAATCTCATACTCAATTAAAACCTTGAGACTTTAGCTTCATTTGAGAAGAACTCCAATCAATTTTGGAAGTTGAATAAAATTAAAGTTAAAATTAATTTTATAAATATAGTTAAGGTAATATAATAATTAAAATGATAAAAATTTATATATTAAAATTTATACATACTAATTAAAAAATTACATAAAGTTAAAGTTAGTTGAATCAAATAAGACCTTAGCTTTGTTTAAAAATAAAGAATTTCAACTTCATTATTATTGTATAAATTTTAATATATAATTTTTTTATAATTTTATAAAATTATTTTTAATTTTAATTATTTAAGAAAAAGTAGAAATTATTCATTTTTATAAGACAGTAGAATAGTAGAATATGCCAGTTCATTGTTTGGTTTTATTTATCGGGATATTTCGATGAGGTGAGTTAAATTTTATAATCAACGATAAAATGATAAGAATATTAATTTAATTGAATGATAAAATTGTAAAAATTATTTAATAAATATATTGTAAAATATTATGATATATATAGTAAAAAAAGTGATTGGGCAAACACAGCCTCCGCATTGCTACGGTACTTGGGACAGTCCCGCCACACGCCTCCGGCGAAGGACGAGATGCACCGGGGAAATATATGGGGCGGTCCGCTGGATGTAAAGTCGACGCGTTCGTCGGACGCGAACGACAGAGAGACGAGGTCGCACGGCAGCGACATTGACCCGTCGGCCTACAAGTCCACCTCCTCCCACCCAGCCACGGAGTCCGACGAGAGCTTCCTACTGGCATGGTGGCGGATGAGGGGGAAGGACGACAAGAGGAGAGGGAAGCACGTTGATCTTGGATTCTTCGTCGTCAGTCGGAATGCTTTATTCTGGACGATCGGATTGGTCGCCGGTTTCGCCGTTGTAGGCGTGCTGTTCAAGATCATCCTCAACAACTTTTCCTTCCATCGGTCGGTGACGCCGGTGGACGATGCCTACGCTGTTGCGCTTCGGAAGGCGCTCTTGTTCTTCGATGCGCAAATGTGTGAGTTGTCGCTTACTTCTTTAACGATTTCTTTTATGGTTTGAAAATGATTTAAGATCATGAGTTTTGAATTCATGATCATAAGTTTTAGTAAAAAGGTCTCTCGATCACTAAGATATTTCATTAATAGTTTTATTCCCGATGATGTTGTTCCGAGAAACTAGTGCAATTTTTTTTCGCGTGGATCGCAGTGATTTTGGAGTATCTTTCGAAGACTGGCCTTTTTGTCACTTACCTTCATCGCTGTTTTCTGCTGGAGTTTATTGTGAATCTGGTTGTCAGCGAAATCGTCTTTATTTGAAAATTGTTCTTCAAATTTTAGTTTCAGTTTTATACACATTTTTACGTATAATTATTACAAAATACAATATATAAACTTTCATCCTATTAATTATTATACAACACTAACTCTGTAACTTCTAAAATTAGTGGAGTTCTTCTCGAACTTACCTTTATTTTGTTTTCTTACAGCTGGAGAGTTACCAAAGGACAATAGTGTTCCATGGAGGGGTAACTCTGGAATGAAGGATGGGCTGTCTGATAACAAAATTCACAAGGACCTCGTCGGTGGATTTTACGATGCAGGGGATGCCATTAAATTCAATTTTCCGGCCTCCTTTTCCATGACCATCTTGAGTTGGAGCGTGATTGAATATGGCAATAAGTATAAAGCTGCAGGGCAGTTGAAGCATGTTATGGAGATAATCAAGTGGGGAACAGATTACATTCTGAAAACTTTCGATTCATCTGCCGAGACAATTTACAAGATCGTAGCCCAGGTTAGAAAAATAAAAGAAAACCAAAAAGACGATTTGGAAAAAGGTTTCCAACTTGTGCAGCCTAAAGTAAAATACTGATCGTGATTTGCTTTTCAAAATTTGTGGCAGGTTGGAGTTGGAAACACTGCTAATAAAACTCCAAATGACCACTATTGTTGGATGAGGCCAGAAGACATGGATTACCCACGTCCTGTTTCTATATGTTATGCCTGCTCGGATCTAGCGGCAGAAATGGCAGCTGCTTTAGCTGCCGCATCCATTGTCTTCAGGCACGATGCCAACTACTCAAAGTTACTGACCCATGGAGCTGAGAAGCTCTGGCATTTTGCAAGGAATAGACAAGGCAGATACAGTACAGATGTTGATGCTATGTACTATAATTCCACCGGCTACTGGGACGAGTTTATCTGGGGTGGTGCTTGGTTATATTATGCAACAGGGAATACTACTTATCTTACTATGCTGGCAGATGATCTTGAATTTGCAAAAACGGCTGGTATCGTTTGGACCATTCATGATTATAGAGTGTTCAGTTGGGACAGTAAGCTTCCTGGTGCTCATGTAATGCTTTTTTCTTTGCTTATATTTGAACTGACTAATCATAGAAAAAAGTGACCAAATGGGAGCCTCTCTTCATTTTTGAAAATCAGCAAGGATGTGACCAAATTGTGTCTTTCAAAAAAGCTTAATTTGTTACAAACTCAAACAAAAGCCTAAAGATTTAATTAGATACTTTTCATGCTTTTGACTGTTGTTTGGATTTTGTAGCCCACTTCAATATGAATTTACACACATGTACGAATTTTCTCTACTAACCCCCTGTTGAAACACTTGTATGTATTAGATTTAGTTTACTTCATGAACACTCATTTATATGGTAAATTGCTTTTAGGAAGAATGGTCAACTACCTTAGAGTATTGTATTGAATGAATCCCGTTCCTCGTGCTGATCACGGCAGCAATGAGTTTCAACTGTAGAATCCTTCAGGCATTCGAACGCCATATTAGCACATGTTCTAGATTAAATTAATTTTATAAACATCTTTTAAGAAGGAAAATTAGGTTTTGAAAAAAAATGTTCAACTACCGTAGAATATCACATTGACCGAATGAGAAGTTTCGGTTTGCACCTTGTAGTCATGGATATATTAGTAAACATTGCATGGTCTAACTAAGTAAATAAAAAATAATAGCACCACATTGAAATCATTTATCAGGCTGTTTTGTCATACATACTCATTTGGTGGTTTTTTGGGAGAAAAATTCATGTGGTAATTTCGAATATAATCTTGTTTTGAGTGATTAATTGTATGTCTTTCTTCAGATTGTAGTGGCAGAAGATCACACATTTTTTGCACCCTCTTACAGGTTCTTTTGACTAGACTTCGAATATTCCTTAGTCCGGGATACCCTTATGAGCAAGTACTGAAAACATTGCATAATTTGACCGAGATTTCTATGTGCTCTTATCTTCCCATTTTCAGTTCATTTAAAAGAACCAAAGGTTTGACGATAGCCACCATGAATAATTGTATTATCACCCGTCACATTGTTGTTAATGGTTGAATCTCTATCATAGGTGGACTGATACTACTGAATCCTGGAGGCTCTAGGCCACTACAATATGTAGTAAATGTGGCTTTTCTTGCCTCACTGTACAGTGACTATCTTGAAGCTTTGTCCATACCGGGATGGTTCTGTGGTCCTAATTTCTACGTCACAGATGTTCTTCGGGAATTTGCCAAGACACAGGTAGATTTACCTGCTTAGCTCGTGATTCCTCCATCAATTAATGCAGTGGTTGATCCGTAAGAATTCATTTTGCCAGATTGACTACATACTAGGCCGGAATCCCAAGAATATGAGTTATGTGGTGGGCATCGGTGACCGTTATCCAGTGCATGCTCATCATCGTGGTGCCTCAATCCCTCAAGATCATATCAGATACAGTTGCACGGAAGGATGGAAGTGGAGAGACAGCAAAATCCCAAATCCCAACTTACTCGTTGGGGCAATGGTTTCTGGTCCTGACATGTACGATAAGTTTAAAGACGTTCGTGCCAAACGGAAGTACACAGAACCCACTCTAGCGGGCAATTCTGGGCTTGCGGCTGCTTTGGCATCCCTGTCTGGTGAGAGGAGTGCATTCGACATGGATTCAATGTTCACTTTTGTAGTCCACCATAACTTGCCTCCTCCACCTCCGGCACAATGGCATCCTTGAGGTCATGGAAGCATTCTGCAGTCTTTTATCAGTAGCATAGAAATCGATTTCCTGGTTGACCATGATTTTCTTTTCTTTTTCTTACAGATGAATGCTACTCTGCTTGATAGGCCATAACATGTAGACCGTATCGACGACCTTGACATGTTTTGTATGTGGATTTATTCTGCAATATTTTTTCAGATTCGAACATGCAGTTACCCTGGTAAGCATTGGTATATTTAGAAAATAATTTTTAAAAAAAATTAATAAATACGAAATCTAGTTTTTAAGGTAAATTTGAAAAATACTTTTTTTAAAAAAAATTATCAAATAATATTATATAATTCAAATGTATCAATATAACAGATTTTGTTACAGATAAATGTACTTTTTGTAGGTTTGTGTTTCTTGATCAAGGAAAAGAAAAAATTTTAAAAAAAAGTATCGTTAAAATTATAAAAATCTATAATATTTTAATTTTTTTATAATTTTTTATAAGATATTTAAATGGTCTTATAAACTTTTTTATTTTTAAATGTTTAATATTTTGATAAAAATAAATAAATTCATTGATTTTCATTAAAGACAAACCTCCCCGCACTTAATAGTCGATGGTTGCGTAAATTTAAAGGAACGATTCTACTGCTTTTCTCGAACGCCGCAAAAGATTTTTTTTCTCTTTCCGCCAAGATTGGGAATAAAGATAGACGATTTGAAGCACAAGTCCCATAATTACTCACTTACAAATTGTTATAAATTAATTAGTCGATAATAAGAAGGTTTGAGGTCATACATTCTAGCTACCGGCTGGTTTAAAAGCCACGCAAAACGTACACACGAGTAGGGTGATGACGACGGAAGGTTTGCCATCGGGAAGTTTGCCATCGGGAATTATTTTTTTTCTACTTTAAAAATTTGATAAAGCTAAAATTAAAATTATTTTCATCAACAAAGTTAGAATTATATAGTCTCGTTATTAAGCAAATACGAGAGCCATTTTTATAAACGGGGCAAGGTTGAGTGTATTCATTTATTTTACAGAACACGATACGTGATTTTGAATGATCAAAGACGATCGTAATTTAAATTTAGTTGAACGAGACGAATATATCAATGAATAGGTTGGTCAGTATTCTCTATATAATGATTTATAATACAATTTGAGTTACTTTTAAATGTTAAGTAAAGGTAAAGTTGAAAATTATAAAATAAATCAAACTAAAATTACATAGTAATTAACGTAGTTAAAATTTAAATGTTGATAATAACACATAAAATTTATGTAGAATTAAAATTAAAATTTGAGAAAATATTTTGAACCAAAACCTTTGTTATTTCGGTGGACCGGTATATCTCAACACGCTCTCGTTCATCTTTCCAAGGACGACAGATCGTCAAATGCGTATTATCTGCGATCAAAAATAATGCGAATACCATTTCTCCATTTGCAGCAAACGTACCGTCGATTCGAACACCGGAAGGTGGAGAGGATACGTCGTCCGACCACGCCCCATCACCGAACACGCCCAAGCACACGCCTTACAATCGGAGCGTTTCGTTTGCACTATTTGCATCGAAAAACAACGAAAACGATGTATTCATTCTTTTCGATAAATGTATATCCATCTATCTATGGACGTCATTCGTTCGTGTTGATTCTTGAGAGGAGTTAATGTTTTTAGAAATAGTAATAAATGATGAAAATTTTAATCTATTATTTTCAAAAGTATAAATATCAAAAATGTTGTCTGTACATTGAAATTAAAATTTTAATTTCCAATATTTGTATATTTTAACGCACCAGGTTATTGCGGAAGAATTGGGGAGAGAATTGACGAGGTCTCGAAAATTGAGAGTGAAAGAATAAAGATAATTTTGCACGGTAAATGAAGAAAAATTAGGTATTTTTACGTAAATAAAAGTTTGCCCGGTGTAATTAATGGAGTTATACACTCCCATTAAATTAACCAATAAACATATTAATGTTTTAAATATTTACTTTTGGGATTAGAGAAATGTATGCATATATGTTAAGTGTAGAAAAATAAATGAAAATATATTCATTAATCTGGACAATTCTTTAATTTGTACCGTAATAAATAAGAAGATTGTTTTTAATTGCAAACTAAATTAATTTATAGAAAGAAACAAAAAAATTACTTTCACTGATAAAAGTTTATTTACCTACGTGTAATATCGATTTTACAATTTCATGAATATACTTTTCCCTACATCTTCTATTTTATTCAAATGATACTTTTCCCGAGATTTTTTAGTTTTGTCTGCCGTTTGGGGAAATAATATAGAAACGAAATTAATAAATATTAATACAGATTCCATGCATTAATTAGAAGCTATCAAATGGAGAACGAAGAAGATAAATTGGGAACATTGCATGTGTTCCATTCGGATTTGATTTAGGTTTTATTTGTTTAATTTCAGTTTTAATTTCGTATAAACTATTAACGTTATTATTACTTTATAAAATTTAATTTATAAATTTTTATTATCTTAATTATTATGTAATTTTAATTTCATTTACAAAACTAACTTTAACTTTAATTTTATCTAATTTTTAGAGTTGATTGGAACTCCTTGGTGAAATCTTTTTTAGTTTGCCTTTTTTTCTGCTATTTTTTATTGATATCCAATTCAGTAATTTAAAACTACCGATATTGAAATCTCTTGTTATCTTACTGTATTGTTGGATGCACAGCATATTAAAATTTTATCTTAAAATTAATTAATCATAAATGTAAGAGTTTTTTTATATTTTAAATCATTCATTACATTTTATTAATATACGTGATATTATTTATTATAACACATTTTCTTACTTGTAAGTTATTTTTAATTTTTTTAATACTAATAACCGTTCACAGTACATCTACGTGAACTTTGACATCATATTAAAATTTTATCTTAAAATTAATTAATTATAAGTTAAATATTTCTTTATATTTTTAATTTAATTTAATTAATTACAATTTAAAAATATGAGCTTATTTTAATAGAACGCTTTATACTTTGAAATTTAACAGAAAAATTAAAAATTTGAAGAAAAAATAAAAAGAAATGCATATATGCGTAAAAAATCAAACGCATAAAAAATGAAAAAATACAAATAAAAAGAATAAAAAATAAATACATATTTTATTTTTCTCTCGTTTTTCTCGTTTTCTTGTTCTCTAAATTTTAATGCACAAACAAATATTAACATTAAAAATGCTTATTTTACAATTTAAAATTTATAAGATTACATTAAAATTAAATTGATATTTCTCTTTTGTAAATATTTATTTTAAATGTAATGCTCACCATTGGTGACTTTTAAATTGATACAGGTAAACAATGAGATGAATATTTAAAATATATTTGATTTTGAATGTCTACGTCCTCAATAAAAATTTTATATTTATATTATATACTATAAATTCTGTTTATTGTATGATTTCTTTACCTTTCAATACTTTTCAATACGTAAAATTTTATAATTCAATAATTTTAAATGAATCGTCGAACACTCCGGTTATATTTGGGATTATACGTTTTAATTATATTATTACAGTAACACAGTGAATTAATTAAAAAGTGATGAAATATATAATATATTATGAATTAAAAATTTATGTATAACAAATTATATAATAATAATACTTTTTAAAATTTAATAAAAAAGATTATTATTTTTTTTCAACAAGTCATATTAAAGATGTCTAGACCTCGACCCATTATCGTGCTTATGAAAAGAATGTTATAATTTGTTAATTAAATAATAAATTAATTTAAAAATTATATTAATTAAAATCGTATTGATATGAATAATATTTTTTTATATTACAGATTATATCTAAATTAACTCATTAATAATGTGAATCGTATCCGTATGTACTAAAAATCGTATCGCATAGGTTACGATTAACAACTGTAAGTTATATTAAAAATATTATAAAAATTAAGATATTATTTGATGGTATTACTTGGAGTACACGCGACTTGGGCCCATGCACATTCGACATTCGTCATCAATCGAATAAAAAAACATTTTTATACCCGACTAACGTTTTTTTTTCGCTTTCGTATTTTAAAAGTGAAAAAAATAATTTTTACGAAAACGTGATAAAAAAAGTAAATTTAATAATAAAAAAATTGATTAAAAATATAAATATTATCATAAAATTATAAATATTTTTAAAATTTAAAAAAATTAAAAGAAGAGACCAAATATTACTATATCGAAAAAATGTTGCACCGATATTTACATTTTTTCACATAAAAAAGTTAAAATTTTCATCGGTACGTTTTTTTTATAAATACTTGAAAGTACAAAATTTGTTATATAAAAATAAAAAAAATGCTAGTCAATGAGCAAATGGTACGGAAATTCGTCGTTTTTCTCTCGAATTAAGTAATTATTTTTTGGATATAAATCTCAAGAATATAATAAATTAATGCGAAACTTAATAAATTCTAGATTATATTCAAGATAAAATAATACGTAGAAAAATATATTTTAACTTTTTTAAAAAGAATAATTATAAACAAGAGATGCCCGTAGAACATCCCTTTTTTCCCCAGAAAACCAGCTTTCATTTTCGAAGGGAATATTTCGAAATAAAATAAAAAATGTCTACGTATACCATCGAGGCATTGATCACGAAAACTTATTGCTGATGTCATTTTTTATTAAATTTTTACTCAAAATAAAATTTTAACTCATAATCATATATATATATATATATATAAGTTTCATATTAATCAGAGTTACATTTTAAAAAATCGTGATTGAAATTTCACAAAAGTAGAAACAATACTTCAATCAGTTAAATTAAAATTAGAATATGCATAGAATTAATTAATCTATATCGATTAATTCCATTCATATGATCATTATTTTTTAGCTAAAAATCAATGTCTGGAATTTAATAAAATCTGATAAAAATCATAAAATTTAAGACTCTAGCAACAATGAATTTTTTTTAAAAAAGAAAAATAAATTTCATTAGTATTTGCAATATCTTCATGACAAATAATAAAATCTATAATTATTTTACAAAAATACCCTTAGATTTTATTCGTCGAATACAAGTAGCCCGTAATAACTGAATAAATGCAAAGAAGACAAAGCAGTCTAGATTAAAAATTCATTTTTATGCCGCGTGTATATATATATATTTACAATTATTACGTTGAGATAATTCTACTAGAATTTAAAATTATAAATTTTAATAAAATATTCTTTAACTACTAAAATATATACACCATATTAACTTGGATAATATATGAGAATAATATCAAAAAATTACCTTAAAGTCTCGTTTAAAGAGAGTTTCAGATAAATTTAGGAGTTAAATAAAGTTAAAGTTAAAATTAATTTTGTAAATAAAATTAAAATTACTTAGTAATTATGATGACGAAAATTTATATATTAAAATTTGTATAATAATAATAACATTAAAAATTTACGTGAAGTTAAAACCAAGAACTTGTTTGTAGGCTAGTTTCTCTCAACTTTAGAAGTTAAATAGAGTTAAAATTAAATTAATTTAATGAATTGAGTTAAACTTAGTATAGTAATTAAGAAAATAAAAATTTATATATTAAAATTTATATAATAATAATATTATTATAAATGATTTTAAAGGAATGTTTATGTCTTCTGAAAATGAAAATGTTAATTTTTATTATTACTAAAATTTTAAAAATACGAAAATAAATTTTTTTATCGGATTATTTGTATAAGATATAAAAAAATTTATATTTAATTTTTTAAAATTAAAAATATTTAAATAATAAAAATGTTTTTAATTTTTTTTTCACTAATACATAGAAAACATTAACCCCCGAAAGTTAATCGAAAAAGACTCGTCTAAAGCTATACATTAAAAACGATACAATATATTGTCCACTCCCTAAAAGAAGGCCGTGGACAAGCATGTGGCCGTAATTTCCAAAACTACCCCGCGTTGGCACGTGTGACACCTCACCCCCTCTCCGCGATACCCGATCTACCGTTTCAATACGAGCCAATACCACCCTCTCCTCAACCTCCCATTGCTTCCCTTCTCTCTCTCTCTCTCTCTCCGTCATCATCACCATTTCAAAATTTATTCGCCACTCCTATTTTTTCCTTTTCCACCTTTCGTAGGTCGGCTTCCTCCGCCAGAGAAGCCGCGGCACAACGAGAAAAAGGGGAGCGACCATTTTCGTCGGGGTGAGGTACAGCGCGTAGTGGTGGTGCTGGTGCCGCCTCGTCGGGGGGTTGGTGGGAGATCGCTAGGGTTTGGATGGCGACGGAGGAGGAGAAGTTGTTGAAGGAGGCGAAGAAGCTGCCGTGGGACGAGCGGCTGCTGCACAAGAGCTGGAAAGTTCGGAACGATGCCAACATCGATCTCGCCGCCCTCTGCAATTCCATCACCGATCCCAAGGATCCCCGCCTTAGAGACTTCGGTGACGTTTCTGTTCATGCTCGATCCGGATCTTTGTCCTCCAGTGGTCCTTATCGTCGTTATCTGTGTGTCTGTTTCGTTGTGATTTTTGATTTTCATTTTTTTTTCTGGGAAATCAGGGCCTTTGTTTAAGAAGACGGTGGCGGATGCCAATGCACCGGTTCAGGAGAAGGCGCTTGATGCGCTACTTGCGTACTTGAGAGCAGCGGATGCCGATGTTGTGAGGCAAGTGTCCTCAAGCGTTTCGTGGCTTGCTTGAGCTACCTGCATTGCGTAGATTTTTATTAGCCGTTGCTTATGTCGTGATGTATATTGGGGAAAAGGTATGCAAAGGAAGTTTGTGATGCGATTGTGGCAAAATGCCTCACTGGACGACCAAAGATAGTGGAGAAAGCGCAAGCTGCGTTTCTGCTATGGGTGGAGTTGGAGGCAGCGGATGTCTTTTTGGTAAGATAATTTTCGGAAAGATTATGTTTCCTTGTGGTATCTCTACTTTGAACTATATTTCATTCTATAGTATAGTTCCATGTCATATATTTTGCCATCATTATACCTGTCTTATTGCCACAACAACGACAACAACAACAACAACAACAACAAAAACAAAAACTAGAAATGATTTTTGCGTAAAAATAATTTATCTCACAACTGTCAACATTTAAGCAACATGCATAATCACCTTTACTTCGAGGCACTTTACCCTTTTGGCTCTGATTTTTTTACCTTTCTACAATGCAAACAGTATAGATCCCCTGTAAAATTTTCTTAAAGAGCTTGCTTGTGGTATATCGTTTGATATATATGTGTATGCATGTATCTATAATTATTATAATAAAAGGAAGGAATTTTCTTCATAAGCATTTTATTGCAATTTCACCATAATATAAACATACCAAGTATTTATGAAATGAAAAAACCAAGTAATGTAAATTTTCATTGGTTTGGCTCCCAACATCACCCAAAAGCAAATATTTCCTCAAGTCCAGTGACAAACAAGTTGAGGTACCAGTCATCCCAATGGCCTCTAAGCATTCTGTCAAGTATTGAAAGGGTAGGGGGCTGTTGAAAGTTAGGTCAAGTGTAGGAGTGGTTCATAATTGTAAGGTCGAACACACTGTTGTCTTTGATCCATTCAGAGAAAATTGAAGCACCCCTTAAGAATTGTAGGGTGACCCCATGTCCTTGGAATCTCAGATAACTCTCGAAAGAATCTTGGCTTGCTAACAGCATCAACTAGCCCATGAAATAATTTAACACTACATAACATAAAAGAACTTGTGACATGCATCTTCACTGTGCAAGTCCACTGGCATGCATCTTCACTGTGCAAGTCCACTGACATGCATCTTCACTGTTTACGAACAAACTTGTGACAATAAACACTCTCAATCTTTGATCCATCAGTGAAAAACACCTGTTGTCTTAGGTGAGTAGAATGCCCCTTAAAGTACCTTTGGAGTCCATATGTAAGTAGCTATCCAAGTTGCTTACCAATTGTTAGAGTCTAAATAATGTATTAGGGTTATTTGTTTTGTAAGTGGGTTAGTCCCACATTGCTTGTTTTGTGCGTACTCTTTTGATTTTGCCACCATATAATGGCCATATGTGTTAATGAATATCTAACTCTCACCTATTTCTCTTTATTCAATATGATATTAGAACTTAGGTTTTGAGTGTCCAATGATGTAAAAACTTTAGGTATAAGGAAAAATTTAGCTTCCATCCTCTTCTCGAGCAATCACTGCTACTAGACATTGCCATCTACCTTCACGCAGTGACCTTAGCTGTATCATTTTGGCTCTCCACCTCCCTCGTTGTCCATAGAAACTGCCTGGAAAACTTGCCTGTGAAAGTTTGAAACGGACATCTATGCCTGGAAAACTTGCCCTATCGTTGGCTTGCTTGCTACTGCATGGTTCTTGCAGCTCCTCTCACTGGCTATCATGTGCTTGAAGGTGATGTCTGCAGGCCATTCTAGTGCTGTTTCTCTAGCTGCAGCCCACTGTTATGGTTGTTCTTCAGTGCTCTGCTTCACACAAGAATGCCCACCTTGTTTCTTGCCATTGATGACCTTGTTTGGTTGTTCCCTTGCCTGCATGGTTGCTGGACACGACTGTGCCTCTTCTGGCCAGTACAGGTGTTCAATCCATTCTGTGCCTGTTTCTCTTCTGTGGTGTACTATTTTTTGTGAGATAGACTTGCTTTTCTTTTTTGGTTGCTATTGAAGGTGGGCATCCTCTCCATTTGACTTTGTCACCAATTGTGCCAACGCTTTCTACTGCTGCACCTTTGAATCTGTCTCAACCTCTTGCTTTGTCTTTGGTCCTTGGCCTTGCACTTTTGCAGTTGACTTTCTCTTTCATCTATTCAGGTAGTTTCTCTAGTAGGTGACCCTTTCTTTGCTTGGGTACTGCTTGTTTGATGTCTTCCTTGTCGGCTCTACTCATGGTTTGGTTGGAGTTCTTCCTAACTTCTCATGGTCAGAGTTGTTGCTGCTACTTTTCTAGTTAAGTTTTGCTTGAGTATGTTTTTAAGTTTGTTATTTATTGTGTCTTTTGCAAGTTGAATGCTCAACTTAAGGGGAAGTGTTCGAGTCTAAATGATGTATTAACTTTATGTGTTGTAAGTGGGTTAGTCCCACATTGCTTGTTTTGTATTTTCTCTTTTGTTGTTGCCTCTATATAAAGAGTCACATGTATTGTTAATGAATATCCAACTCCCACATATTTCTCTTTATTTAATACTAATAATTTCTAAAGCACTGTCACTTATTGATTTCAGTTTGGTCTCTTACAAGCCCAAAAATGGTCATGCCATGAATTCTAATAAGATCAACTGCATAATTTTGTTGTGCTCTATTTTTGCAAATAGCAATGTTCTCTGATAGTTTTTTGATCCTTTAATGCTGACTTTCCCTTTTAGCTCCATGTTTGCTGCTTGAACTTTTACATTAGCTTGGTTTTCTTTGAGATCCATCCATCTATTTTGAGGTTACCCATCTTCCTCTTGACATCCGTTTTTATTGAATTTTCCCTTCTTATAATGGTCATTTCTGTCCATCCTTATATATCCAATGTACGAGTTTTAGGAAAGTAGAGCAGATTGGAATGTGTATAAATGCCATTCCACTTGTTTGACAACAATGATTCCGTTTCTTCCACATTCAAAGTATTGGCTATGTTGCTTGGCAACACCTTTGTAGAACTTGATTGATATTTGCTGCAGTAAATGGTGCTTCCTTCAACAATGATCCTTTGTGTCTCTGGAATGTTGTCTACCTCTGAGCTTGAGCATATCATGGAGATTCTTGCAACAAGTCCCTCTTACAAGTGTTGTGCATTGCTATACCTATTCAAAACTCAATAGTAGAGGCACTGTTCTTGCTGACGTGGATGCCCTTGTCATCATATGTTGTTTATCTTATGTATGGATCTTCTGTGCTACAATGTATACAAGGGGTCTATTGTCTTTTGCTGAGGTATGATACAAATCACAAGCTATAAGGGCTAGCCTTGGATGGTTGAATCTCCCAATTGGTTGGTTCATCTGATGTTGGTCTTGGGTTGGTCTACGCATCTATGAACATGGGCCTATTAGACATGGGTTGGGAGATAACATCATCAGCTGGATCCTGAGATGGGCCATTGTTGCTATGAGTTGAGTTCTCCGAGTTTAGGAAGAACTTAAAGCAACTCAGCCTTGTACATCTCTTCTTTGAAGTAGCTTTTGCTCTAGTACCTTCCATAATACAAATTGATCAGGAATTCTGTCAATCACATTTTGAACATTTTCTGTTACAACATCATCCAGCCATTTTCTTATGATCTGCTTTTCATTTTCATTAATGTCTTCATTATGTTGCAGTTAAATTCAAATTCCCAGTACTTTATTCTGGCTGATGGGTTTTTGGTTCCTTTCTTCTGGAATTACCATCAGATTGAATGTCCAGCCTTTTCCCTTCTCCATTTTCTCATGTGATTTTACGTTGGTGCCCTTTTCTTTTCCAACATACCATACTACCATTGGTGACTGGATTGAAGAGACACTTTGGTACATCTTGCAAGTAAGAATTTCATGGTCCAGCCAATGATGTCCACTATGGTACAATTGTGCAAGATTATAGTAATCACAGGCGTTTCCTGAGGATTGCTTCCTTAATTTATGCTATTTTATGGTCTGACTTTTAGTTTTAGACAATACCACCTTATTTTAATCTATTAATGCCCCATACTCTGTTCAGCACTTGCGTTATTTCATCCCTTACGAAAAGTTTAGAGGGATAGTTCTTGAATTTTTTATTTGAATTTTAATGGATTCAGGACGCAATGGAGAAAGCAATAAAAAATAAAGTTGCAAAAGCAGTTGTTCCAGCTATTGATGTCATGTTTCAAGCCCTAAGGTCCTTGTCTTCCTCTTTTTGATCAGTGAATTATTTATGATGGCTGATGCTGTGTATATTTGTTATTCTCGGTTGATTTTGTGCTTACATTTTCTTATCATATATGTAGTGAATTTGGATCAAAGGTTGTCCAACCAAAGAAAATTTTGAAAATGCTTCCTGAATTGTTTGATCATCAAGACCAGAATGTTAGAGCTTCTTCCAAGGGCCTGACCCTTGAATTATGTCGATGGATTGGGAAGGATCCTGTAAAGTCAATCTTGCTTGAGAAAATGAGAGATACAATGGTGAAGCATTTCTCCTAGTTGGAAGGTGTCCTACACTTTTCATGTATTTTTGAATAACTTGTATATTTTTATTATTTGAAGAGAAAAGAACTTGAGGCTGAGATTGCTAACGTAAGTGGTGTTGCAAAACCATCTCGTAAAATAAGGTAATATCATTGTTTATTCCTTCAATGCCTTCAAATTTTGAAAAAATTTGGAGGTAGCTTTTTTTGTCTTGAATTTTTTTTTTTCAGTTTCATCCGCCAACTTCTTATTCATGTATTTCTATTGCTTATTGAATTATGCACCTTATCTTGCACGTATGTTTTTACCAGAAGGTTTGTACTTTTGTCTTTTATTACTTATTATTCAGAGTATTTTGCTATATGTTTTTGAAGTATTTAAATGAGGAAATTGAAATAGAAATTTTTTGACAAAGGATGAGTCTATTAATGGGTATCAAAAAGATACCTCCAAAAAAAATGAAAAATGGTTTGCCAGAACAGTAAACCTAGAAAAAAAAAAGGATGGAAAAAATGAACTAGGACTAGCCAATGAATTCCAGAAACATCTAGCCTATATTTGGAAGTGGACACTTCCTTGTGGAAATGCTGTCAAGGAAATTCAGTCTCAATAGATTACAAGAGGCATGAGCGGGTGTCATACCAATTGACTTTCCTTGCAAGAGGAGAATGGATTCTCAACACTTTCTTCTGCCACACTACATAGACTGTATGCTGTAATTGACTGAGGCATCCATTTACAGTGATATTTCTTAGTCATAAGATATTTCTTAGGCATCCATATGGAGGTCCTTTTTTCTTAACACTACAATTTTCTATTAGTCATCAATGTAAATGAATAACTTCAATTACTTGATTGTCGGTATAAATTCAAATTGATTTTCTGTGATTTTAATTACTTGTCTTAATTTTTGTTCAATTATTCTTTTCTATAATCTCATTGTATAACTGATTTACTTAATATCATGATAACTATTACGATTCTTCATAGCTTCCTTCTTGTTAAATATAGGCGTTAAAGAACAACTTAAGACTGAGCATACAGAAATGATATTCAACTCAAATTTCTTTTGTACATCCCAAGTTGATGTCATAGTGGTTCCTTGGCCCTTTTGATTTATCTGATGATTTTGGACTGATTAGAACAATAGCAATGCCCTTGAATCACAAGAATTTATTGTTTCATCCCACAATGTACCAAATAGCTATAGGATGTGTTGACAAATCCAATGCCACTTTCACATTGTTGGGAGTACCACAGATTCAATCTTTCCTGGAAAAGATTGGGCATTCCTGCAAATCCATTTTGACATTTTCATCAATAGGTAAATATATTATCATGGAATCACTAAATGACTGCTTGTAGTTGTAGTGTTCCTTAAGCCATCTTAACTATACTATTATATGGTTGTAATTATATGGTCCACATCATAGGAGGAAATGAAGTCATCACCTTGTTTAATTCTAAAGGGTAAATTGAGAGAAAGTTGTATGATACAAGTGAAAGTGAAATGCCTCCTATACCACTATGTGGATGGGTTGTGATCTAAGTTAACTAGAAGAGTGGATAAATGCTCTAGGTATGCACATGGAAGGCATTAGGTACTTTGCATGCTCCAGTAACTTGGCCTCCCACGTCATCTCAGTTTGGTGCGTGAATGTCCTGAAAGTATGTGTCATGGAAATAAGTGCAATGACCCCAAGTCTAATATATTTTACTTCTAGTTTTTTGAAAATTATCTCTGGTAACTTACATAAATTGTTGTTGTAGTGTATTTTTGTGAAGGAAACTTCTTGAATTGTATTTAAAATTATTATTTTTTAATCATACACAGGTCAGAGCAAGATAAGGAACCTGAGCCAGAGACAGCTACTGCAGTTGCTGGCAATGCAACTAGTGACGAGTCTTCTGTAGAAGGTAACAGTTTAATCTGGCAACAGTTAGGAATCCATTATCAGCTTATGATTTATTCATTTTGAGAAATCCTTTATTTATTGCCGCATGAATACCACATGTTTGACTGCAATTTTCTCAGTTTTCTAGCATGCTTCTTGTCATAATTTGTTTTATTTTATTTATTTCCAGCTCCACAGGAAATTGATGAATATGATCTTGTGGACCCTGTGGATATCTTGAGCCCATTGGATAAATCAGGGTTCTGGGAAGGAGTGGTGAGTGATCTCAATATTTTTATTGTTTTCTTCCTCAGTGAATAATCTCTAAACTTCAATTTGCACTGAATTTGCTGTTATATCAGAAAGCTACTAAGTGGTCTGAAAGGAGAGATGCTGTGGCAGAACTTTGTAAACTTTCGTCTACAAAAAAAATTGCTCCTGGTGATTTCTCTGAAGTCTGCCGGACACTTAAGAAGGTTCTTATTTTTTGCCTAAACTTTGCCTGGAAGTATGATTGTGGCTATGCTGCCTTGTTGCCTGGATGGAAAATGGGCTCCAGTTGGTGAATCACTATAACCCTAAAATACAGGTGGCAAACAAGCCAAGCTTACCTTGACTTGTCTTTGCTCATTTCAATAATCAGTGTGTTCAAGCTTGGCTTGTGTTTGAATCAAGCCAAGGGGAGCATGCTCGTGTTCGGTTCATTTATAAAATATGCATTGTTTGAGCTTGTCTTGGTTCATGTCCATTTAAATTAGGGAACTTAATTGAAATAAAAAAGGAACTTAATTGGAGCTGCAAAAGCTTGTTTAGGGGCTTGTTTCACCTGTTCAGTTCATTTAAAGAATCTTGTTGCACCTATGCCACTTATTCAACAATCATATTCACGAACATTTTCATTCAGATGCCCTTTTTAGTCTCATAACATTTGGAAACATCCTAATTTTTTTATCAAACATCAAAGATGACGAATCACCTGCAGAAAAAAGAAAGAAAAGTCGTATCAAATTTATTACTCTATGTAAATAATCAAAACATTTCTTATACACGTTATTTCTAGATAAATAAGATGACACTATTCAAGGCAATCCACACAAGCTAGTTTCTTAAATCTAAAACATGTGTCCGGTGTCCCAATCCAAAGTCTAAAAATTATGATTTAGTTTCTTACATCATGAATTAGTCCATACAAGAAACTCCTGTATATATTACATATTTAACATCGGTTCCATGCTTTTTAGTTTTGGTGACCTCAATGTACTTTCAAGATTCAGAATTCCTTTTTCTTTTTGTTGTGTTCTGAACTTCAATGGGAACATGTTCTTCTTCAATATTGTAAGTGTTTATATCATCTTGTGCTTCTTTTCCATCACTAATACTATATGATCATCATCAGTTAGAACAATTTCCATATCTATCTCATTTTCATCGACATCCCTAAAATAATGAACATTCTCAATTGTGCTATCTTGTTGAATACAAAAAAATAGAGGATCAAAAGACCATAAATAATTTCAAAAAGTAATTATAAAATAAAAATCTGAAATAAATACATGAACATATTTCAATGCATGACGGAAAATAATAATGAAAAAGTAATAAATACCATTGTTTGTGACCTCCTTGAGGGTGTGTTGTGATTCTATTTCATTGTTTGGGAGAACTCAAGGGTGGCTTTGATGGGGACGTAAGGCCAGATTATTGAAGGAGCTGGGGGCGATCTGTTGGTTTGTTGCTTGAGGGAAGGAGGTGTTGGTGTCCCGCAATAGTGGGTAGTGATTTTTGGTAAAAAGTGAAATGTCCAATGTCAGTTTTAGTGTTTTAACTTTGTTTGGAAAATTTATCCTTGAGTCCTTAGTAAATAAGTGTTAAGTTTAAGACAACTAACTTTTTACTATTTTGTAAATCTTATTATATAAGAGGTAAATTTATATAAAAATCTGGTGATCTGTATTAAACTCTTATAAAAAACCATACACGTGCACACACACACACGTGCATGCACACATGCACACATGCACACATGCATGCACCTACACACACACACGCACGTGCACACACACAAAAATTGTGCATTTAAATATCTACCATATGACAAATTTTCAGAACTGCATTTACCATATTGTACATAAACTGTAAATCTCTCTCTCTCTCTCTCTCCTTCTCTCTCTCTCTTTACACACACGGAGAAAAAGGCCTGGCTGGGTGCCTTAATGACGATGAGTTGTAGTATATCTAATTATTGGACATATAGACATCCATATTCCTTTTGCTTCATTTGTTGAATCCAGTTGTGCTGTCTCTTTTTTATTGATCAGTAGAATCGTTCCTTTTTCATTTGGTTGAAACTACTTTTGGATTTAGTATTGTAGTTCCTTTTACAAAATTTGAGGCATCATACTGTTAAGGGAAAAATGAAATGTTTGGTTGTGAGATTATGTAAGGTCCGAACATAGTTCCCATTGGTACGTACCTTTAACACAAACAAGGTTTTGTGAGTTCGGATACCAAAAGCTTTTTAGCATGAAATATTTATGGCGAGTGTTGTTTACATTTTATAGAATCTTTTCATTATATTTCTTTTTATTTTGAGTCTTTATCTTGACTAATGAGTCTGTGGTCACTTTTGAAGGCGGTTATATGGTCAAATCAAGTTCTGTTGGTTTTGGGTGCCATATTGCCTGACTACTATTTTTGTTGTACAGCTCATTACAGATGTAAACCTAGCCGTTTCTGTAGAGGCCATTCAAGCTGTTGGTAATCTTGCTAGAGGATTAAGAAACCATTTTTCTGCAAGTTCACGCTTTCTGCTTCCTGTGTTGCTTGTGAGTATTTTTGCAGATATTGTTTTATGTTAATTTTTGGAGAAGCCCATGGCCATGCCGTAATCTGATGTGACTTGTGAATATGTTTTTATGTTTCACCTTGTCAGTGTGCTGAGTTATTCTTTATGTTCCATTTCTAACACAGGAAAAATTGAAAGAGAAAAAACCTACTTCTGTGGAAGCTCTTACTCAAACACTTCAGGCTATTCACAAGTCTGGTTGTTTGACACTGCTTGATGTTATAGAAGGTATATTTTTATGTTATTAAGTTTTATGTGTTCCACTGTCCAAACCTTTTGTTGACTTAGAGTATATTGAAGTACTGAAATATTACATATTGCGTTTGTTAGATGTAAACATTCAACTCAAAATCAATTGGTTGAGTATAGAGACTCTTCTGTATAGTAGTATAAGTCCAATCATCAATTTTTGTAATGTAGGATTGTTTGTTAGTGACCTATTTTAGGTTTTATTTGTTTCTTTTCGAATTGAGTGGATCTTTGGACTTAGGTCCATCTGGATCTTTGACAATTGACATGATACTAAGTTAAAAATTTAATGTGGATATTAAACTGAAAAACCCATTCCTTATGTGTGGAAATGTCTTTTTTTAATAAAAATTGAGTCCTTAAATTTTCAATGGAGCCCAGAATTCTTTTTTGATTGATGATTATTCCAATTTCCGGCACCATTTATGATAAAATGCTTGGATGAAAAATTGTCAGTTTGATTTTTCTTGAAAAGTAAATGCTCAGGGAAAAAATAATATTAAATAAAAAGTACATGGAAGGAGTTGCTTATCAGGTAGATAAGCCCAAACCAACAGGACAAACCTCAAACAAGACAATAGAAAACAACCTTAGACGATGGCTAGTGGGACAAACTGGACAAAACAGATCAAATAATGGAAAACGGTACTGTCCACACTTGACCCTACATAATGACACATGGTACGATGAAGCTACCCTATGTTGGCCTCATCAGAGAGGAGTGCTGTTGCCACCATCCTTCCAACAAATCATCTCCTCCACAACTGCACCTCCCAGCTGTGAAAGGAACTGGAATGACGTTGGATGAATCCTTCTGTTTCTTTCGAACCACCTGAGTTACGAACCAGGAAGGATTGTGGAGCCTTTGATTCTCAATTGCTGGCTATAATCATTTGCAAGCATCCCTGTGACATGATCAATTTTGCACATAATTCACATGATCTTCTATTATGATATTGTGCAGGATAAGTGAATTGAAAGAAACCCTAATTATTGATAATTCTCCTTGATTTTCATCTGCACATGTTAGACAATTTTTTTGATGAAAAGCCCACAATATTACTATTAGTAATAATATTATAATCTTGAATATATTCAAATAATAATTAGTATGCAATTATTCTTATCAATACCATTTCCATTCGATAATAGTCATCTCATATCAATAATTAAATTAGTTATTTATTTTTATTGTTATTTATCAGTTATATTTGTTATAAATGATAATATTACATCACAGGGGCATTTTAGGAATTTAATCATTACCTTTCTTCCAAAATCTTATGAAAAACTGTCTCATCTAGATATCCAGTGAATAGTTCAAATGCACACAACAATAATCTAAAGATTTTGTGTACCTTAAGTTCTTTACCAGACCACTCATAATCCTTCCCAAGGCGTACTAGAGCCTAATTCTATACTAGTTATAGTGCATTCATATTATATGTAATTGAGATTATTCACAATAGTTGCGTTTGTGGATTTTTTGGTTTTATAGGGTGTTGGGTGTAATTTCATTTGGTTGTGGTGTTCTGTGAGATTATGGGAACATTTTGGAGTGAGGAAAACTCATAATCTGATCTGTCAAAAGTTTCATTCTGCAGACTATGGATGTCCTCTCACATGGTTACTATACCTAATTGTTTGATCCTACCATGCCATGTATTGTATAATTTACTACTATTGTTTAATTTGTCATTTAATTTTTTTCTTAAGGTCTTGTTATTTATCTTACTTTTTTTTAAAACATGAAATTTTAAAATTGCCATCTGTAATTATTACCATTTGCTTCTTCAGATGTCAAAGGGTCAGTAAAGAATAAGGTTCCACTTGTGAGGTCGTTGACATTAAATTGGGTTACTTTTTGCATTGAATCAAGTACGAAGGCAACTGTTCTTAAGTTGCATAAGGATTATGTTCCCATCTGCATGGAGGTGTGTTACATAGATTTCTCTCAGTATGGTAGTTTGACATCTGTGTTGTATGCCCAAATTGTGAAAATAACTACTTGTGCTTTTAGTGCCTCAATGATGGGACTCCAGAAGTGAGAGATGCAGCATTTTCAGTCTTGGCTGCAATTGCTAAGGTTGATAAATCACATGGTTTTTTTTCTTGTATGTTTGTGCATGCATTTGGTATGTGCTAACCCTCTCCTTTGGATATCTGCATCCTTTTAGTTGGTTGGCTTGAGACCATTGGAAAGGTCACTTGAAAAACTTGATGAGGTCAGAAAGAAGAAGCTTTCTGAAATGATTGGTTCAGCAAGTCAGTCCTGCGATGCTGGTCCAGGTTTGAGTATTTCAAAGTTACTCATTGATGTTTTACAAAGATTATTTTGCTTGTTCATTTTGGTGGTTTTGTTTGTGATTCTTTTTCTTTCAATTCAGCTGCAATTTCAACTTCAAGTGGGAGTCTCTCTGGTCATGCGGTATGCTTCGAAGATTTCAATTATTTTTTACAGAATTCTTTTGTACTTATTTTAAATAAAGTTGTGCAGTATTATGCACCTTTTTTCCCAAATGCATCTAATTACATGATTGATTGGGGAATTATATGCTTAGTTGCATGATTGTCTTTCCTAATGGTTAACATAATTTTCTGTATTTCTTGAATGTCCATTGGGCTAATTTTTTGTGGAATTTGAGATCTTTCATTTGTGTTTATTTATTAAAGCTATGCACTCCGATTTATCTAAAGTTGCTGCTCAATGAAATCATTCCTTCTTGGCTGTAACCTGTGGTGCAACAAATTTATTGAGTTTTTATATTATGAAACCTATGTCTTGTCTAATTGAGTATTCTCCTTTTCCACCTGTTTAAAATAATTTTCAATTTTATTATGTAGTTATTTATATTTCGTTTGTTGAAATGATAAATGTTTGTTAATTTCTGTTATATGGATGTCCGCTGAAGTACATGATCTTGCAGAATATTTCTGTAAAACGGTCAGCAGCAAGCATGCTTAGTGGGAAGAAGGCTGTCCCTGCTGATGTGAGTTTTTATTTGCAATACTTGTACTTTTTATTGAATATACCTCTGGGTTGCATATGGTGGTGTAATGTATTTATATTTCCCCAACTTCTTTGAATGACTGGAAATTCTCATCAGGTAAGTAAAAAAACTGGCCCAAAATCTAATGTCCCTAAGAAAGTCGACAATGTTGGTCAATCGAAGAGTTCACCTCTGGTTGAAATTGAGGATGTGGAGGTATGTATATATTATAATACTTAAAGCAAATTTTTAGGTGTTTTGTCTGCTGTGTGGCTTATCCAAAAGTTTGATTATTTACTTGCAGCCAGGGGACATGAGTTTAGAGGAGATTGAATCAAGATTGGGTTCTGTGATACCAACTGAAACAATTTCTCGGCTAAAAAGTGGTGTTTGGAAGGATAGACTTGAAGGTCCCCTAATTATTTACTGATTTTTTTTTCAATATGATAAATTTTCTTCTTGTTTTTTCTAATTTTAAGTTGATTTCTTTGCTTGCGTTTCAACTTTTTGTTTAATCTCGTGATTCAATTATCCATTAGTTTTTTTTCTTGAAAATATTTTAAAAAGACAGTAACCTATCATTCAAACAACCTTGATTGGCAACAACACAAGTAATATTCACAAACAGTTAAAAATTATGGCAATAGCATTAGTGAATATCCAGAAACGACTATCATCAGTAGTATAGAGTACACCAATCCATTAGAGTAAATGCCAATCAAAAATAATTATAAAATAGGGAAACAAGACGATTGCTGAAAAGTGTATAGGGTTCCTTATTTTCTTTATTAATGAGAAACCTCCTACTTTTTCTCTGAATGGATAGTATTAGGAAGTCACAACAAAAAAACAGAAAAGGTACTGATATAGGAGGAACAAGCAAAGAAAAAATAAATAAAGCAAAGGTGGTAGAAACAATTTTGGCTAGAGTTGAATGACCCTTCAAGTTTTGAAGCTATAGGAAAATAGGAGTACTATCTGTTCAAGAATCTAACATGGAGAGGGAAAACCAATAGTTAGACATAGACATCTGTTTACATCATTGCATCTTTATTCATGATAAACGAAATATGGTAACTAAAAAATGTTGTGTCTATCATGTACCTTCTGTAAAAACAGTATTTTAAAGTTTTCCTGAAGTTCCATTTGTCCTTTGTACGTTTGTTATCAAACAAAACTGATATTCATAATCATTTTGATTTCAAGTACTGTACTTTCCTAATGGGAAAGAAAATAGTGTCAATCTTTCGCCACTATTTTTACTGACCAATATTTGTATCATCTCATGCAGCAATCTGTCTGTTAAAAGAGGCAGTTGAAGGCCTTTCTGACCTTGATCAGTCTGCCGAAATGTTGATACGGCTCCTTTGTGCCGTTCCTGGATGGGCAGAGAAGAATGTCCAGGTTTTATTTTCATTCTTTTCCATATCATTATATTTGTCATTTGAGTAATGTCTCACCCAAAGGATACATTTCAGGTTCAGCAACAAGTTGTTGAAGTTACCACTATCATAGCTTCGGCTGTTAAAAAATTTCCTAAACGATGTGTTGTGCTGTGTATACTAGGTAATTGCTAACAGCACAATTGCACAAATATTTTCTGGTTATTATGTTGATTCACATTCTTGTATCAATGAAGTTTTGTGTAATTTATCAATAAAGTGGCGTTAAATCGTTGGAATGGAATGGAATTTGTTTGACAAGGCTGAACCACTCAATTTTTTATAAGAATGAAACATAATCATGTCACAGATATGGTATAAAAGTGTCACAATAAGTATTGCACAATTATAACATACAAATATTCCATGAGTGTTGAAAAGTGGTCCCATTGTTGTCAATTCAGGTCGTGTATATTTTATTTTCAATTATATTAGACTCTTTATTGTGCATAGGGTTTTTTTCTTTCTGCCCTTGTTTCTTAATCAGCTTATTACAAATGGTAATTTTCTTTTCTAGGTGTCAGTGAACGGGTGGCAGATATCAAAACCCGTTCTCATGCAATGAAATGCCTCACTACTTTTTGTGAAGCAGTTGGGCCAGGCTTCGTCTTTGATAGAGTAAGTATCATGTTTTATGTGTTTATTCAAAAAGAATTTCATTTTTGACATCATCTTTTAATAATTTCATATTCACTTGGTAGATACCCTTTTTTGTTTCTAGTCTACCATCATATATATTGATTCCGTCTTCACAGTATTCATTAACTGTTGGAAGCACTATCTTCCTCTTATTCTACATTTTCTTTACAACTTGACAATTTTTGATCTATGTTTTGATAAAAATAACTATTTTGTTTAAGAAATTTGGTAGATGTACTTTGTTAATCGATATTTATTTTATTCTAGCTTTACAAAATTATGAAAGAGCACAAGAATCCCAAAGTGATGAGTGAGGGTCTTCTGTGGATCGTGTCTGCAGTTGAAGACTTTGGTGTTTCACATGTAAAACTAAAGGTTTGTGCAAAATAAATATTGATATATCACATTATATTCTTTGTTTATCATATGTTCTTGTGGGTAAAAAGATACAACATTTATGCAGGATCTAATTGATTTCTCCAAAGAGACCGGTCTGCAGTCCAGTGCTGCTGCAACCAGGAATGCTACTATAAAGCTTATTGGTGTCTTGCACAAGTTTGTCGGTCCAGGTTAGATATATTATCTAGGTTTTGTACCATTGTGTGTTGGAAAGGCTGAAACTTGTTCTTATTGCAGATATAAAGAATTTTTTAAATGACGTAAAGCCTGCACTTCTTAGTGCACTTGAGGCTGAGTATGTGAAAAACCCCTTTGAGGTACATTTTTTTTTAAAATAAAAGTGACCGCTGCTTGCCTAACTAGTTTGGCACGGTGTATGTTACTTCCAGTTTTCTATTGATTACATTATAACAAATATCTTTTATGCACCTTATTTTTGGATTAGTATAAGAACTACAATTCTACATGATTCAATGTTTGTGACCATTAAAATTAAAACTTTGTAAATTGCAAATGCTTTCTATTGAATTTTTTGGTTGTGGTTGTGTCCTTCAACAATGTCTGTTCTTTCCACTCCTTTTCTCATTGTTGAGGCCATATACTGACACTAAGTGTTGATTTCTCTATGGTGGCTTGGCACAAGGTGCACCAACAGCTTAGAGCTTTAAATCTCACTCTTTTAGAGAAATGGATACTGCATTTGCTTGAAGGGAATGTGAACTGCCCCATATTTTGTGTTATTCTCACCATATATAACAGCAAGTAATGTTCAGCATGTGTTACTAAGGATCTCTCCTAAGGATGCTTGGCATACATGAGTTAGTGTGGGGGAAGCATCCTTGAGATTGTCATTGTTGCTAATTGTGGGGTGTTCTTTTAGTTTCAGATTCGGAGCTGGTTCCAGTTTTGGGATGAACCTTGGTGCAATGCTTTGACTCTTAAGTTCTACATTCCCTTGCTACATTGTTTGTTTGTTGTGCCTTCTTCTAGTGTGGATGAATGCTGCATGTTTTTTGAGAACAAGTTGTATGGAATTTTCAATTTTGAGTGTGGCATTGAAGTTGCTTTGTTTCTTTCTCTGTGTGATCCTTCTTCTATATCCTGTGCTTTGGTGGATGCTTGCTTGAATTTTCTCAAGGGATCTGAAATGATTTGGTGACCAAGAAGGTAGAGCTTGTTGTCCTGCAACTTTTTTCTTTTCAGAGATTGAGGATCTACAGTATCTATTTTGGCTTTGTTTCATCTATGTTTTTGGTGGTTTCCTAGTTTTTGTGCTGCCTTCCCCAATGCCTTTGCCACTCAGATCTTGATATTTTCAGGGAGTTTTAGTTTTAGCTCTGGACATGGCATGTGTGCAGGAGGTGAATATGTTTTGTTTCACTTCATGCTTGGAGGTGGAAATACTAGGGAATGGGCATAGTTTTGCACAATAAATCCTGTGTCTCTTCTTTTATTCAAGACTGTTTTTTCGCTTGTATCTTGGTTTGGCTTCATTGCCAAATATTTGCGTTGAGATCATTACCAATGTGATTGGAAACCAAATGTGCTCTTCAACTCATTCTAGCTTTTTAAGATGGTATGCTCACATTGTCCAAAGGTTTTCTTAAGGCAGCTACTCATCAAGTAGATGTTCCGTAAGTGTCCAACATATTTTGTAGAAGTTGTCACCAGTTCATGAAATGACATGTAATAAAATCATAGCAATAAAAATTGTCTAATACATAACTCTAGCGATCACTAAGTGTGGATATCATGATATTTTGCATGGTGATAGCTGACCTTCTGTGGTTAAATATGGGTGAGGATTTTTTGAGATGCTTTTTTCGTTAATAGGGTGCTGCTGCTCCTCCTAAGAAGACTGTGAAAGTGATGGAAACTAATTCATCTACATCCTCTGTTGGATATGATGGTCTCCCTCGGGAAGATATCAGTGGAAAGATTACTCCCACTCTTCTGAAAAACCTTGGAAGCACAGACTGGAAGGTTTAGCTTTTTCTAACCAATGAGCCATATTCAGATTTCTCTTCATTTCATCTATGTCAAATGAATTTTGATCAAGACTCCATGATTGTTTTAGGTTCGATTGGAATCTATAGAATCCATTAACAGAATTTTGGATGAAGCTAATAAGAGGATACAGCCTGCTGGCACTGGTATTACTTTATTCATAGAAATTAGTAACATTTGAAGAACCATATAATGCAACAAGTTCAGTAAGATGAGATGTTTTTTCACCTTTATCTTTTCATCATCAGTGGACTTGTTTGGTGCCATTCGTGGTCGGTTATATGACAGCAATAAAAATTTAGTTATGGCAACATTGGGTACTATCGGTTGTATTGCATCTGCTATGGGTCCTGCTGTTGAGAAATCAAGCAAGGTATTTGTGT
Organism: Amphibolis antarctica; assembly: GCA_024699675.1. NCBI lineage: Eukaryota > Viridiplantae > Streptophyta > Magnoliopsida > Alismatales > Cymodoceaceae > Amphibolis > Amphibolis antarctica. The sequence continues at coordinate 62,426 of JAMKPZ010000338.1, forward strand.
GGAACTTTTATACTTAAATAGTTGATCTTTTTAAATTTGAATACTACATTTCCAAGAATTTTGAAAATGAATATTTTCGTGTCCCTAGATGATTTTAATTTTCAATTTATTTTTCGCAGGGCATCTTATCTGATATCCTAAAGTGTCTTGGTGACAATAAGAAGCACATGAGAGAGTGCACTCTTAGTGCTTTGGACTCTTGGGTTGCAGCTGTGCAACTGGATAAGATGGTAGTTTTTCGCTTGTATAGGCATATCAGAGTGATTTGAATTCATCTTGTTGGATCAATCATTAACTCTTTTGCTCTTTCATGTTCAGGTTTTGTATATTGCAAGTGCTTTGGCAGACTCCAAGATTGGTGCTGAGGGACGGAAAGATCTTTTTGATTGGTTATGTAGACATCTCTCTAAAGTTGGTAATTCCACTGAGGCTGTGCATCTCCTAAAGCCAACAGCTGCTGCTCTTACGGTATTGTTAGCATTAACTTGGAGCTTTTGTTAGTTTTTCTGAAACAGTTTGGGCTTGTTTATTTATTGATGTTTTTTCCAGGACAAATCAGCAGAGGTTCGTAAAGCTGCTGAAGTCTCGTTTGGTGAAATTGTGAGAGTCTGTGGGAATGAGCTGGTATTCCCACCAAACTTTTAACATTTGTCTCCCCTTTTGGGATCTGTATTTGCATAGAGATCCTAGATATTGTGTTGCCGCAGGTCACTAAAAATTTGAAAGATTTGCGTGGACCTGCCTTAACCATTATTCTTGAACGACTAAAGCTCTCTGGTCTACCTCCAGGTCATAAAGGAATATATTAAACACCTCTTTCTCATTAATCATCAGATTTCAGATTTTTGTTAATCTTTTCTGCCTTTTTCAGAATCATCTGAGTCTACAAAAATGATGCCGTCCAATCTGTTGTCAAAACCAAGCACCAGGACTGGAAAAATGGGTTCAAATGCTGTTAATGACCGAGGCTCAAGGCATACTGGACGGGTTAAAACTACACCTCAGATTTTCATTGTTTGCATTATTTGTTATTCATTTGGAGACAAAGCTTGATTTTCCTCATTTTTAGAGAGGTGTTCAATTGAGAAATTCGAAGCAAGATTCTATTGTTTCTGCTCAAGATCTTGCACTGCAATCACAGGCTTTATTTAATATCAAGGATTCAAACAAGGTTCTTCCACACACCGATTTTTATTTTGGACATTTAAACCAGTTAATTACCAATAACCATTTGTTGTATACAGGAAGACAGAGAAAGGCTGGTAGTCCGCAAATTCAAATTTGAAGAACCACGGCCTGAGCAAGTGCAAGATCTTGAGGTATGTACTAGTTGTGGAAATTCTATTTATTTCTTGCATGTATATGTTCTACCATTGGCTCATCATATCACATTATTCATCCTTTTTCATCTGATGCTGATTTGTTATGCTTTGTGTCTCATTCTTAATTTCTATGCGAATTAATGGGAACATTTTTATCAATTATTCTGTTTTTGTTTGCATAGATATTCATCGTGGATGATTTTTTGAAAATTAGTAATAATATAATAGTGTTAGAGTTAAGACATATATGATGGTTTGCGCTGTAAGTGGGGTGACCTCTCTTTTGCCTACAGACAAATAGGTGACTCGGGCTATTAGACAAATAGGCAACTCTCTTCTGCTTGAGCAAATGAGTGACTCCTTTGCCCGTTTGGGCAGCAAATTAAATGACTCTCCTCCTTTCACTTGCGGTAGTTGAGCAACTACTTTGCTTCTCAACATGTGACTCTTCTACTCGTGGTTTGAGCAACTATTTTGCCTTTTGATAGGCAGCTCCTCAGCTTGTAGTGTTAAGTGACTACTCCACCCCTCGACAGGCAACTCAACTTGCAGTGTTCAGTGACTACTGTCTCTTAACAGATGACTCTTCTACTTGTGTCATAAGGTAGCTCCACCACTTTCTACTGGCTAACTCTTCTTCTTGCTGCTAATTGGGTGATTTTTCCGCTCATAAATTGACAACCTCCCGCGCTTGTTGCAGTTTTCCTTTAACAGGACTCCTTTGGGAGTCTTTTTTCCCTTTGCTTGTGTCATCACTCACACATGTTCACTATGCCTCTGAAGCTTTCTATCTCTTTGCACGTTGCTTGCACCCATTAGGTTTGTAGAGGGAGGAAGAAGACATTCAAACAATGAAGAGGAAGGAGATGGAGAAATTGGGAATGGTTGGGAGGAAGTGATGACTAGGGTTTCCCTCCTCTTTACCTACGATTTTTTTCTCTTTACTGAACTCTCATACCTAATATTGTGTGTGTATTGAAAGTGTTGTATTATGGTTTAGTTATGTGTGAGTTTTACTCTACATTGGTTAATTATTACTTGTGTATGTTACGTAGCCTTTATATAAATAGGTCTTATTTTTGTAAGTGACATACAATCTTCTTTTTTCTTTTATTTCTGACATGGTATCAAAACCTTAGGTTTTGAGAATCTCACATAGAGAAAAACCTTAGGTAGGGAGGAGGGATATCTAATCCCTGCCATTCTCCCAACCACTGCCAATCTCCACTGTTCTCTTTCTTCTTCCTTTAGAAAATCCTAATCTCTTTCCTTTCTCTCTCTTTCTCTTTTCTCCATCATTACTAAAAACCCTAGACTACACGGTTGAATTCCTTTCCATGCAACTCTGACTCCTTGTAGGAATCCTCTCTATGCAACTCCAGCACCCTCCCTAGGGTTTCTTCTTCATGTGAATCCAGCTCCCTTCCCAGTGGTTCTTTGCATGGCTCTAGTTGCTCTTTCTATACGACTCCTATATCCTAAACTGTAAATCCTAAATCCAACATCTCATAATGACCTCTCTTTTGTGTAACCAATCTCTTCTATTGCTATCTTTTCATATTGCATGGTTCTTTCCTTAGGGTTCCAAATGTGCCATCACTGCTTACACCTATTAGGGTTTTAAGTTGGCAGTTGTAGACAGGGGAAGTGGATGAAGAAAAGGTGGGGAAAATAAAAGTAAAAAAAAGGGAAAGGGGAAGAAAACGTTTTAGAGCATGTGCAAGACTAAAAAAAGAAAGAAAAAAATGTGGGGTAATTAAAAAAATAGTGGAAGTAAAAAAAATGAAAAATGAAAAAGAATAAGTCAGAAAAATATTTAATATTCTGTTATCAATCATTCCATTACTTTTAAGGCTTATAGAGTACCTTACATTTAAAATTCATATTGCTTTTAGTGTTTGTAGAACACCTTATATCAGCAATTGACATTAAATTTTTCTTATTAGATGATTGATAAAAATTATATTTGTAGGAGTCTAAGTCTCTTGATATATTTACTTACACAACATCGCTACTACTACTAAATTTTAGTTTGTAATGTATCTCCCTTTTATTTTATTTATGTATGAATCTTTTGCAAGTTGAATGATCCAACTTGAGGGTGAGTGTTAGAGTTAAGATATGTATTAGGGTTTATGTTGTAAGTTCAATCCTATATTGGTTAAATGTCTTTTGTTATGTTTATGTAATCTTTATGTAAATAAGTCATATCTTTGTTAATGACATCCAATCTTCCTCTTTCTCGTATTCTTACCACACCTTAATCCCTTTCCTCTCTCTTATTCTTGACAATAAGATAAGTTGTAACAGGATTTTCTCTATCAACATTAATGACAAATTACATGGTATATATATACAATAGTAAATGGGTAAACGAATCAGGGTCCATTTATCCAACACTCCCCCTCAAGTTGGAAGGTATACATCAAACATTTCCAGCTTGGTACAAAAATTGTGAAATACACCAACACTAAGGCTCTTAGTAAAGATGTCGGCAGTTTGGTCAGAAGACTGAGTGTATGGCATGCATACAAGTTCACGTTCAACCAACTCTCAAATATAATGACAATTAATCTCAATGTGTTTAGTTCTCTCATAGAACATATTATTGTTGCCGATGCAGAAGGTAGCCTGGTTATCGTAGTGCATCACCATAGGAGTGAGTATCTGAACACCTAACTCAGTAAGGAGGGATCGAAGCTACATCAATTCACTGGCAGCCTAGGACATGACTCTGTATTTTGCCTCTGCATTAGACTTAGATGTCACATTCTGCTTTTTACTTCTCCATGTCACCAAATTACTTCCAACATAGGTACATTATCCTGAGATTGACCTCCGATCACCTTGACTGCCTTTATAATTGGAATCTATGTATGCCATGACATTGAGATGACCATTGTCTGAGTACATTAACCTTTTTCCCGAATTGTTTTCAAGTAGGATAGCACATGTAAGGCACCATGCCAGTGAACCTCCTTCGGCTCCTGCATAAACTGACTCAAGAGCCCAACAACATAAGATATGTCTGGCCTAGTAACAGTTAGGTAAATGAGCTTACCTCCCAATCATCTGTATTGACTTGGATCACTATAACACTCTGAGGACTCCCAAAAGGGAGGTTTAGCCATAATGGGAGTGCGTTCTAGTTTACATCCTGTGAGACCTGTTTCTTTCAACAAATCCAAAACATATTTTCTTTAGGAGAGAATCATCTTCTGTTTAGCGTATGCAAACTCGATCCCTAGAAAGTATATGGGTCTACCTATGTCTCTAATATCAAAATGTTCTGAGAGCGCTGCTTTGACGAACTTGACTCCAACAATGTCATCACCTGTCACTAAAATATTATCGACATACACAGCCAAAATAGTATAACCAGAAGGACCCTTTTGAATGAAGATAGAATTGTCAACTACACATTTCTTGAACCCATACTTCACGATCACCAAACTAAGTTTGGCATACCAGGCACGAGGGCTTTGTTTCAAACCATAGAGAGCTTTCTGTAAGTGACACACTTGATTCTCCCCTTGAGCAACATACCCAGGAGGTTGCTCCATGTAGATGTCCTCCTCTAGATCACCATAGAGGAAGGCATTACGGACATCCAGCTGAGAAAGGAACCAACGTCGATTAACAACTAGGGATAGGAGAACGCGAATAGAGTGTAAGCAAGCCACCGGAGCAAAGGTTTCAGCATAGTCTAAACCATGAGTTTGCGTAAAACCACGAGCAACTAAGTGGGCTTTGTGGCGGTCAATGTTACCATCGAGGTGATGCTTGACAGTGAAGACCCACCGACAACCAACAATTGGAGTATCAGGCGGGTGAGAGACCACCGTCCATGTCCGTCGAGTAAGCAGTGCCTGCATTTCAACATCCATCGCATGCTTCCAATGGGGAAGGGTAAGCGCCTCATAATGATCCTTAGGAATTGATTCAGTGGAATGAGAAAGGGCAAACTGCTTGTAAGAAGGGGAAAGTGCAGCGTAGGAAAGGGAGTGGGAAAGAGAGTGTTGGGTGGAGACATGAGTACCTTTGCGAAGGGCGATGAGAAGATCAAGAGACAGATTTGCAGCAGAGCAAGGAGGGGTAGTGGCCAAGGCGAGAGGCAGTGCAAGAGGACGACGTCGTTGATAGACCTGTAAAGGAGGAGGCGTTAGAGGAGGTGATTGCTTTACAAATGGCAACTGGGAGGACCAGAAAAGGGAACCATTGAAGGAAGGGGGATGACATCAATAGAGGGAGAGGGAGTGGAGGAGCCAGAGAAAAAGGGGGTATCCTCAAGGTAAACAATATCAATGGAGACAAGATATCCATGAGGCAGAGGATGAAAACACCGATACCCCTTCTGGGTGCGAGGATAACCTAGAAAGACACAACGAAGGGAGTAGAGCGATAACTTATCAAGTCCAACGGTTAAATTCTTGACAAAGGCTGTACACCCAAAAACTTTGGGAGGAAGAGAGAATAGCTCTTGCCAAGGAGAAAGACGTTGAACAGGAATAGCACTGCCTAAAGGAGCAGCAGACATTCAGTTAATGAGAAAAGCTATAGTCAAAATCAAGTCGGACCAAAAAGACTTTGGAACATGCATCTCAACCAACAAGGTGCGAGCGACATCGAGGATGTGTTGATGCTTACACTCAGCCATTCTATTTTGTTGAGAGGTATGAGCGCATGTGGTTTGATGGATAGTACCACGCTCAGAACATAAGGAGGCAACAACAGACTGAATAAACTCAAGGGCATTATCGGTATGAAACAATTTGGGAGTAGTGGCAAACTGAGTACGAATTTCATTAAAATAGCGAAGGATTACATTAAAGACATGTTGACGATTCTTTAACAAGTATATCCAGGAAACCTAAGAAAAATCGTCAATAAAGACAATATAGTAACAAAAACTACTAATAGAGGTAACCCTAGACGGGCCCTAGACATCACAATGTACTAAATCAAAAACATGAGACACAACGACAACTGACAACTAGGGTAAGTAGCACGAGACTGCTTACCCAGAATACAAGACTGACAGGTAAATGGGTGAAGAGGCACAGGTGGAAGGACTTTATGAAGCCGGCGCAAAGGAGGATGACCCAAACGGCGATACCACAGTAAAGACGAATCACTAAACGCCACAAACAAGACCAATCCTCGAGTAACGTCGTCCTGCACCAAAATGTAGATTCCCTGACCCTGCTCAAGGCCCAAGCCAATCCTCTTGCCCGTCTGCAAATCATGAAAGGTACAATGAAATGGGTAAAAAATGACAAAGCAATATAAGCGTTTCGTGATGGCACTGATGGATAAGAGATTAACAAGAAAATTAGGAATATACAACACTTTTTCCAGAAAAATATCCTTGGGGAAGTGGTCCCTTCCCCAAAAATAGCACAACTACGACCATTAGCAAGGGCAACAAAATGAGTATTTGCACAATGAGTGAGGCAATCAAAAAGAAAGTGATTACCCTAGATGTGATGGGAGGTGCTTGAATCAACAATCCAAGTATTACTAGAGGTGGATGTACAAGCAGAAGACATACCATTGGAAAGGACATGAGAAGCAGTAGCCTCACTGTTTTGTTGAGCGCGAAGTATCATAAGTTCATCAAAATCAGCTTGAGTGATTTACACGAGCGAAGAGGCAGCAATGGAAGAATCAAGGGCCGAAGGCAGAGCCAGGGACGACGCCAAGTGCACGGAGGAAGTAGGCGTTGGGTGTCCAAACTTTGCCTAACACCTAGCCAAGGGGTGGTTCAGACGGCCACAGTGGACGCACGGAGTGCAGGGGTGGGAGGATCGTCCACTAGTGCGTGAGTGGCCACCAGTAGCACCGCCAGTGTGCGGGGAAGGAGGGAGAATGTCGTCACGAGCAGTCGCCTGTGTTGCCAAGGTAGAGTTGACGGACGTCGGTGAGACAGTAGGGCTGGAGGCTGCTATAGTCAGTCGAAGAACTTGGTTGAAAGTCGTTTGCAAGGACAGGATGGAGTCGGCGACAAGGATCTGCCTGTGAATCTGAGACGTGAGGTCCGAGCGAAGGCTGGTGAGAAAGAGAGCGACACTGAGCTCCTCCCGGTATCTATGTTGAGTCACCAACTTCGGAGTATAGGGCTGGAAATGGTCGAGGTCATCAAGGAGGGCACAAAGACGGCTATAGAAAGTAAAAGAGAGACGACAGAGGCAGGTCACCGATGCTAGCGTCAAAAGAGAGAGGGTAGGGAGGGTTAGGGTAAACTTAGCTTGATACCAAGTTGTAACAGGATTTTCTCTATCAACACTAATGACAAATTACATGGTATATATATACAACTGTAAATGGGTAAACGGATCAGGGTCTATTTATCCAACAAGATATATGTAGAAAGTAAAAGATTTACCATAAAGGTAAACCAAACAAAAGAAAGGAAACTAACAGAGGTACATCCAGCAATCCCAATAAAATTTAGAACATCCAACAATCTCACTTTTGTAAATTGATTCTGAATCAAAGATAATCTGGTTTTGGTGTCTCCAAGTCAGCCAAGAAATGGCATGAACTTGCAGAATCAGCTTGTTCCTCTCCTTTGGCTGCTTTCCCATCAATAGCTTGGACAAACCCTGTTGAAAATCGTGCATGCTATCGTAAATCAGTCCCCTTGGATGACCAAGGTTGTGAGGGTGCGTCAGACTAGAATGCTTTCAGAACTGGCAATGAAAAGATGCTTCACATCCTCTTCAGATGAATTGTAATTACCTCACAAAGTGTCTGTTTGTGGTTGCCATCTGCTTCTATACTTGTTGGTTAGGCAATCATTGCTTAGAAGCCTCATTAAAGCTCAAACTTTTAATGGTGAGCATGCCTTCCAAACAATATTGAAGTATTCCTAAGAAATCGCAGGAGAAGCCCTCAAGCTTCAGCAACAATCTCACACGAAAAAGGATTCCCTTACTATGAGGTTTCCACTTTGGAATATCATTACCACCATGTGGAATAGATGCCTTCTCAAGATTCTCAAGAGTCTTTGCTATAAATGATATATTATGTGTTTAGTGTGTAGATTTAGTCCCACATTGGTATACTTATTTGTATTTGTTTATGTAGTCTTTATATAAAGTATCCTTATCTTTGTTAATGAATAAATCTAATTTGTTCTTTTCTTTTATTTGTTAACATGGTTTGAAAGCTTAGGTTTTGAAAGTCCAAGATAAAGAGAAACCCTAAGAGGGGAGGAGGAACTCCTCCTCCCAACCTCTCATTTGTCATCTCTTTTTCTTCTCTAAGTTTTAGTTTTGTCTTCGTTGTTTGCTTAGCTACTCTCTCTTTCTCTCCTTCTCTATCTCCACTCATTCACAAACGAGCGACAACCACCTCCTTCATTGATGCAACTTACGCAAGTGATGACTCTCTCTATGCTAGTTTGTGTAGGTGACTTTCCTTTGTCTGGGATAGTTGGGCGACCCTTTGCCTCTTCGACAAATGTCTCTTTTGCACACACACAACTTGATGACTCCTCTACTTGTCATTCCTTCTTTCCAATGTCTTTCACCATGCATCCCCACCAGACAAGCCTCTCTATCACTACTTTCTTTGTGACCTCTCTCTTCATGGATGCATCTTACACATGCGGTTCTCTCTAGTGCCACAGTTTGCAGGTGACTCTTTTTGCCTCTCAAGCATGGATGATCTCTATTGCCTTATCTCACATATAGACAACCTCTCCTGCTACTTCGACTTGCATAGGTGACCTCTTTTGAGCAGATCTTCCCTTGATGTGCAAGCACCTGCAGTTTTCTTTCTTGGTTTATTTTGTGCTTGGTGAAGGTAGTTCTTCAACACTGTCTTGGTGTTTGCAAGCGATTGTCTTGTTGATCTCTTATTTCTATAGTTGCTCTCGGTCTCTCTCCATTCGGCGAACCCATTAAGGTTGCATATGACTGTCAAATGAGGAGAAGAAGGGCAAACAAGTGAAGAAGGAGATGACATGTGTAGTGAGCATGTGTAAAAAAAGAGGGTTTTCTCTTAAAAAAAGAAAAAAATGATTGTTTAAGTTTTTAACTTATGTTTTTTATGTTTGTAACAAGTTGGATACTCTAACTTGAGTGGGAGTATTAACAGATATTGAAATGTCGTAATGGCCTTGTATCATATGTAGCATGGCAGTACACCAGACAAAGAAGGGGTGGATAACAATTGCACCAAGTTAAGCCCGCAGCCAAAGCCAACATTGCTGTTGTTCTGCATCTGCATTTCTGCCATGAGATGATGTGCTGAATGTTTCTCTGTGTTCCTTTTTCAATCCGTACTTCCCTTTGAAAAGAAATCATGAAATCTACGATGAAGTCACCACAATAGAAGTGTTGATCTATCATGATATCTTAGCATGTGCACTTTACAGCCATGTTACTTAGTCAAACTCTTTCATATGGCTAGTAAGACTGTTGTAACCCTTCTCTTGATCGTGAAACCACCTCTACGTTCACCACCCAAGGGTACTCCATTTCAGCCTTCCCATCCTTACATACTAAACGATTACCAGCTCCCTTACACCAGTGTTAATACTTGAAGAGCCACCTGTTGCTCATAGAGTACGTGTCTTCTGCTTTAGAGGAAAAACATGGCTCTGGTGCCTTATCCCATGGCAGCTTACACTTGACAGGATCTCTTTACTCTACCATGTAATGGCCAAAACTAAGTGAACACACGCACACACAAAAAAAAAAAAACTAAGTGAACACAAGCGTCAATTTGTTTTCCACCATCTCCTCACCTCCCATATTCTACCATCACATTCATGTGGGGCCATTTATGCATAGTTCTCCTTCCCATATCCCATACTCTAGCATAGGACTGTCTGTATGCATGATCTTGATATTGTCTATGGCAATTGCATTTTGCAGTGGATCAAGTACTCATTGATGTTAATTATAAAAATTTCCTTGCTTTTGTCCAATCAGATCAACACAATTTTACAATGATTTTAAACAATATAAATTTTGATACATGGAACAAAATCAACTTGACTGTATACCACTGTTGTTTCAAAGGAATTTTTTTAATCCAGTTTGGATTCTTTAATGGTGTTGTGATTGATTTCAATGTATTTTTCAGTATGATTTTGCAAAGTATTTCAGAGAAGACCTACATCGAAGATTACTGAGCACAGATTTTAAGAAGCAAGTTGATGGACTTGATTTGTTGCAGAAGGTAATTATTCATTTAATCTTTTCATTGTGTTTCCTCATGCACAGTTCTTATTCAGTTTTCACAATAGGCCTTGCCATCTAGTGGATCGTATGTGGCTGAGCTTCTTGATATACTTTTGAGGTGGTTTGTTTTGCGACTTTGTGAATCTAATACTACTTGCTTGCTGAAGGTATCATTCTTTTCTCTATGTTGTTTCCTTCTGCCCCAAGTATTTATAAGTTGGTTATAGATTTCCAAATTTCTGCAATTCAGGTTCTGGAGTTTCTTCCTGAGCTTATTGATACTTTGAAGAGTGAAGGCTATTCACTCACTGAAGCAGAAGCAGCTATATTTCTTCCATGTCTTATAGAAAAGGTTTGTTTTCAGTAATATCTCTTTATTATTCTTAAACATGCCTGTTATTCTCTTCAATCATTAAAAATGATTAACAAGAAAGCAAAATTCATCTTTAGTGCAATTTACAGTATCAGCAAGTACATATTTGGGGACTATGTGCTGACTGATCATATTATAGCACTAATCCCTTACATTAGAGAGGGATAATTCAAAAACGCTATATAATGTAAAATGTATTGGTCGTGCATCTAGAATCTATTATTTTCTAATAACTTTTCTCTTCTTAAGGCAGATTTTTACAAGAATCTGATATTATCTTTTGCTTTTGTTGCAGTCTGGCCATAATATTGAAAAAGTGCGTGAAAAAATGCGTCAGCTTTTGAAACAGATAATCTCTATTTATTCAGCTTCAAGGTTCCTTCCATATCCATTGGAGGGTTTGCGGTCAAAAAATAACCGGACTCGGATAGAGTGTGTTGAACTTATTGGCTTTTTCTTTGACCATCATGGATCTGAGGTACTTCGCTACTTTTTCTCCCAACCTTCATAGGTGCACATTTTTTGATAGCTGCTTCTTGCAGATAAATACCCAGCTAAAGTCTCTGCAACTTGTTGCTGCATTAACGTCTGAACGTGATGGGGAAATTCGGAAGGCTGCTCTCAATACATTAGCTACTGCCTTTAAGAGTCTTGGTAATTAATGGCCTTGTTTGGTCTCTTAATGATCCAATCTTGAATGGTCAAGAACTCACTTCTGTATTGCTGGCCATTGCTTTGATTATTTTGTACTTCTGCAATAGGTGATGATATTTGGAAATTCGTTGGAACAATATCAGATGCCCAAAGGAGCATGTTGGACGACCGATTTAAGTGGAAGGTAACTGTTGTGATTTCTGTGAGTATATCAATAGGTCCTCTTTCTGCATTTCCTTATTCTGTTTTATTTTAGGCTAGGGAAATGGAAAAAAGGAAAGAAGGAAAGCCTGGGGAGGCTAGGGCAGCTTTGAGACGCTCAGTTAGAGATAATGGGTATTGTTTTCTGTTGTATTACTGTGTTCTTGATCTATTTTTCTTAATTTGTTTCTTGTTAATCTCGTTCTAAATTTACCGTCTTTTTATGTCTGTTAGATGTAATTTTTTTGTTAGTTATAAGAAAATATGACACATCTAGAGGTGATTCAGGGCTATAGTTTTATTAGGATTGCATTGGTTTAACGAAGCATTGAACACTATTTTTTTATAATGTACATCTTTTGTAGGTTATGTTTGAAGCTCATTTCTTATTCACTTTAAGTGAAAGCAACAGTTTTCCTAAAGTCAGACATTTGACATTTGAACTCGAAGCTGAAGAAATGGGTTGGCTACAGTATTGTTGCTTTAGTCCTACAATGGTTGAATTTGAAACAAAATATAGATTAATATATAGGTGAATGCTTACAGTCTATGCCATTTGATTTTGAATTAGATGTCTATATTTTTTGATGATATCAGAGCAGAGAAATTGATGTTCATATACATCAGCCTGATAAAAATGAATATTTGTAGGAATGATATAGTCCCACCCTGGTAAAATTGAATACAAATGTATATTAATATATAAATCTATTCATTGTGAATTAATTTTGAGTTGAATATCCACATTTTAATAGAATCTTTGGTTGCATTTTCTTGCTGGGCACTATGATTTTTTTGTCCTCTAGTAATTTTATAAAATGGATTGATTTTGGTATGTTTTGTCTTTACTCACAAGCCTCATTTTCGTACTGAGCACTGAAGTGCTATTTCACTGTAGTTGTAGACCTTACGTGAGATTGGGAAGTGATTATATTTATGGTTTGATATTGTTGACATTGTTAATGCTGTGCCATAAAGTATCTTTCGCTAAGAATGATCTTATTTTGTCATTTAGAACTGGGCTTATCTATTTGTCCAAGTCTAGCCATGTCTTACTGCCAGTGTCTAGCTGGAAAAAACATCTTTGCAACAATGGCAGTTCTTATCGATTAGTATTTTTTTTTTTTGTCATAGAAAGTGTGTACAAGAGTTACCATCTCTAATCTGGCTTCCTGACAACTTGCTGTTGTCTTGATTGATGTGTATAAAGCCTTTTACTTCTGGGCATGTCAAACCATCTTCATTCTCCATTGTATACCATTTTTATTTGACCTGACTTTTTTTCTAAGAAGCTTTAGAGGGTAACTTTCAACATCTATGAAATGTAATAAAATATGTATAGTTTAAAGATGGATGACCAAATAAAATATTTGTTCAAATAATCAGAATCTATGGCCACCAAATCACAAATTTTTTGGAGTTTCCCAAAAATTGTTACTAGAAAGGTCAAGGAACATAGCACTTTCTAGACTTTCGTTTTGAATGACACAAATATAAGAAACATAGGTAGCATAGAATGTTTGTTCTTCTGGGAGCTTTCCTCCATGTGCTAAGAGCAATGAGCAATTTCTCAGTGGATTGTGAATCAGTCAAGGAACATGGCACTATCTAGACTATCATTTTGAACAATTCAAATATAAGAATCATCGGTAGCATAGAATGTTCTTCTGGGAGCTTTCCTCCTAAGTGCTAAGAGCGATGAGAAATTTTCTCTGTGGATTGTTAATCAGGCTAGAGTTCTCCCTAGTACACTCTGTGCTTCTGCATTCCCAAATCCATCTTGTAGTCTCAATTAAAAAAAATCGGATGGTCCTTATTGTCCTGAAACTTATTGGAGAGTCCACAAAGTATCAAACATGCTTCCGTTTAATCTCATGAATACTTGGGCCTTGAATATTCATTCCAAGGTGAGTTACACACTTCTTAGGAACACTCCTGATATATTCGGTCACCACGTCATATCATCGCATTGACAATCATTCATACAAACAGACACCGAACATGGGACATCACCCGGTCATTCTTGTGGTCGTTTGAACCACTTCTCAAATTGCAGATGCCACAGCTGAGAAATGTTCATCTATCTACACCAATCTGCAACCAAAGAATAATTTCTGACCAATGAGTGGAGCAGTGAACGTGGGAGTATTATGTATGTATGTATGTATTATTTTTAGGATTTAGAGTTTAGGGTATCAGAGACAGTACCAGTTTGCCCACCCCTTCCCTCACCACCACTGCCAGACATCTCCCACCTCACTCCCACTGCTGCTAGATCTTTCCCAGGGCTCCACTCCCTCTCAAATCATCAGGAGCAGTGGCAATTAGCATTTCCAGAGCCATCAGGCCCAACCTGTCCTTTCTGGATTTTCCCTTTTCTCTCCTCCCATTGGTTGCATCTAGTGACCAATTTCCTACTACTGACAACCAGGCTGATCGCCTTACTACTTGAGGAGCCCATGCACAAGGCTGTGATTTGGCAAATCTGTTACAAGTGAATGTGGATCTTGTTTCCTACCTTTGGTGGGATTATTCATTTCTCTGTGTCCGATTGTACTTCCATCTTTCTCTTTGGACAAACTTGATTAGTGATTGAAGATGAACACATGGGAGCCCACTTCCAAGAATCTCAGTGGGACATCCAAAAAAGTCAATGGAAAGAATTACTTGCTGTGTTCACTAGGTTTTCAAAACATTATTGCTGCTATCGGAAAGTGATGTACCTTATGCAGTTGCCTCTATAGATGTAAAGAACAATGCATATAATGTCTGATGCGCTGATGACTTGACAGTTGTGATGTAGCTAGAGAATGGTATAAACTGAGTGTTGTCAAAGTTGTGATGCTAAGGCTAGTGAAAATGTGGATATTCACACTGCTTGTGAGACAGATCAGTATGGGAACAGTTTGCCACTCTGTAGACCTTGTTGGAGTTGAAGGTTCATTGGCCTTGACTTTAAATGTGGCTACTATGAGGGACAAGCTTGCCCTTGTCATTTTCTTATTAAGTCTAAAGGATCATTCACCAACCTCACTCTCCCTTTCTAGGAGTGGTAAAAAGTGATTTTTAGGTGAACGATTTTGAGATGAAAGAAGGGAGAATAGTGATTTTGATAATGGAAGAAGTAAATTGAGGAATGTAAATGTCATCATGAAAATAAGAGTACTTATGGAAGTTGGAAGTAGGAGGAAGTGAACGATGCTTAAATCTGGCGTTGTTGTCCCAAGTTCGTAAGAAGATACTTGGAATTCATATTCTTCTTGATTTGGAGATTGCCTTGGCTCATTTATTATGGATCACTGGTATGCATACTGGTGACCGTTCAGTGATGTTCACCACTCAAGGTCTTTCAGCCCAAGATGTTGAGGAGGTTGTTTAGGTTGCATAGATTGCTAGAGATGTGCACTATGTGAGAGTTATGGTTGCACAAATCATAGATCTAAGCAGTGTTGGAAAAAGTTTGGGAGACTAAATCGGGCATAGGCTGCCACAGAGACCAATGCTATTGCAACTGTTCCTGATGTTACCACTGTTGCTCTTGCTAGTACTTTGAAAATTGCCCATCCTTCCTCTCATTTCACTTGAATCTCCACTTCCCATGGTTTGATAGTTCCACCCATCTCCTTGTAGAGAAAGTTTGTAACCAACTTCTTTCAGTTATTAGATTTTAAATTTTTTTGCAATGTCATTCTTCATTCCATACCTGCATTCCAACTAAACCCACCCCATTATTCCATTGAATTTCTTTGGTAGCAATATTTGTTCTGATACTTTTTCCATGTTCTCATCCATTCTAAATACCTGATATCCTTGTGTTGATGTAGAATCGTCTGCTGGCAATCATGTAAATCAAACTAATGTAGCACACCAGATATGAGTACCTAGAGGTTGCCACACCAGATATCAAGGTCCAAGATAAAGAAGCTCCCCACATCGTGATCAAAAATACCTTTGATCGCATTGAAAATATACTTTTCAAGATGGCCACCCCCATCGTGTTGGTCTGGGGAAGCAACACAATAGGAATCTTTACACTTTTGAATGTCCGAAGAATGTTTGATTTTACCACTAACTTGCATGCAATGTCATGCTGGCATAGCGATTTCAATTTTTCTCCTTGTGACGTGGTCTATGGAAATCTGCAAAATTGGATGTATAATTCTGTCTGAAATAGTCATTAAAATAGTCTTCTAGGATATATTTTTGTTGGGTTTCTATGTTGGTATCTTAAAATTTCATCACTGCATTGTTATTAGAGCCATTCAAATGGCTCTTTTCTAACCATGGAAAATATCATTTATTTATTTGTACTGCCGTGTTGCCTTTTAAATGCATAGAATGGAGATAGCCGAACAAAGTGGAGAATCCTCATCGCGTTCCTTTGCCACTGCCATTACCAGGTACCTTGCAAGGGAACTAAATTTGAATCATTTGTGTCTGTACGTTATATGTGGCCTATTAATATTTCCTATATCATTAGTGGCAGAGAGAATTGTGTTCACATCGATCCTCACATGGATAGAAATATTTTATCACGAGCAGTTTCTCTATCAAATGGTCCGACAGATTGGCATGATGCACTGGATATTATTTCCCCTGATTCCCCTGAGCAGGTTCTTATTTCCTATTATTTTTTCCTGAACTGCATGTTTTTTCTTACAAAAGAATGCAAGCTTCTAGTAATAATTTATTCATCTGTTTAATGTGTTGTTATCTTGAAGTTTCACCATTTCTTTCGAAATCTTTCAAATGGAACAATCAAATACAAAATCAGGTCTGAGATAAAAATCATCTCTTAAAGGCATTTCCTTGGAAAGGTTAAACCATTAAGTCTTTACATTCTTGTCTAATTTTCAGATTTTATTTATATCCTGCATTCACTACACTTCCATGTGTGTAAAGTGATGGTATGGAATTGTGTTACTGACTGCATTTGGTCTACTTTTTCGTTTACTTTCCAATTTATAGTTTATTACAAGGAGCTTTTTCTTGTCCTAGTTTAGATCTCCTTCCTATGAAAGAGCTATTCAGCATGTATTACATAGTGTAAATTTTCAAATCAGTTTGAGGCTTACAGTCCCCTTTATTTGAATAGAGGTCGAATTAATGTGCTACTGAGTACAAAGTAGAAAATTAGTTGAACTTTGACAAGTTTAGGAGAGAAAATCAGATCAAAATGTAAAAAATGATTGAAGATTAGAAAAAACGGAGAAAAGAAGAGTGACACATTTATTCAATTTTTCCTTCGAAGTTGACATCATATTTTTCCCACATAATTGTATATGTAGATTTTGAGCAGGAACAACTGTTTTTGTAATAGATTAATAAATAATTCCATTCCTATTTCTAAATGTACTTGTCTTTTGTTACATTACTTAAACCATGATTTTGGTCTTCATTTTTATGTGTTGTTACTCTGTTCTGTTTGTGGTTCATGGCTTGATATTGTAGTGGCATGCTGATTCAGTACATAACCAGTCTGATCAGTATGTATTATCGCAATCAATTAAAAGTATTGGGGTTTTTGCCTTCTCAGTGCTGGATTTGTCCAATTTTTTATTCTTCAATAGCTAGCTGTGATGTGGTGTCGAGTCTTGCAAGTGTCTTGCCATCTGTAAGGTATATTGCCAATTCTTTAGTACAATGGACTGAGATTCTCATTCTGATTCTCCGTTACAGTCAGTTGAAGGTATGAAAGTAATTTGCCATGAGCTGACTCTGGCAACTACCGATCCTGAGAAAAGTTCCCTCGAGGATCTTGTGAAAGATGCAGATAGACTTGTTTCATGTTTAGCAAATATGGTAGGTAGTGTCTGGAAATGATCAGAAATATCATAATAATCTGCATTGTCGTATAGTTGCATTTCATGTTATTATTTTTACAGGTTCCTAAAAGTTTTGATTTTAGCCTTGCGGGAGCTTCTTCAAGGTCTTGTAAATATGTTCTGAATACACTCATGCAGGTAAGGCATTCTTAATGATGTTTTTTTCTTCAATTTCAAAGTTTGTCTTTCATTTTATACATTCTTGTGGTAATGTTGTTTTGCAGACCTTTCAGATTAAAAGACTTGGTCAAGCTGTAAAGCAGAGTACACTGGACCACCTTATTACGGAACTTCTGCTTTGGCTTTTAGATGAAAGAGTTCCACTAATGGATGAGGGGAGCCAACTATTGAAAGCACTTAACGTTTTGATGCTTAAAATTCTGGTTGGCATCTGATATCTGCTTCATGTTTAATCCACTCAATGTTCTTTTGTCTGATTTTGATGATTATTTGGCAGGATAATGCTGATCGCACTTCATCATTTGTTGTGTTGATTAATTTGTTACGGCCCTTGGACCCAGGAAGATGGCATTCTCCTGCTTCAAATGAAGGATTTCTTGCTAGAAATCAAAAGTTCTCTGAATTGGTTGTTAAATGTCTAATCAAACTGACAAAGGTTTACTCCACTACACTTTGCTGTCACACTCAAATCTTTCCTTATTCTCTGGCTTCTTATCTTCTTGCCTTTTTTCTGGAACTTTTCAGGTCCTTCAGAGTACAATCTATGATGTTGATCTTGACCGCATTCTTCAAAGTATCCATGTTTATATGCAAGAGCTTGGGATGGAAGAGATACGACGAAGGTACTTGTAATTGCTTCTAATTTTTTGGACCGGTATGTTTTGTTGCATACTTTCTTTGTTGTAATAATATGTTTCTTATATAATCAACTTTTTTAGGGCGGGAGCTGATGATAAACCATTGCGAATGGTTAAAACTGTGTTGCATGAGCTTGTCAAGGTTCGTGGGACAGCAATTAAAGGACATTTATCAATGGTTCCCATAGATATGGAGCCACAACCAATCATTCTTGCCTATATTGATCTGAATCTTCAGGTAAATGAGGTTTTCTCAGCTGATTGGTTCTAAAACTCAATGCGTAGCTGTATGATGATTGGAAAAAAAGAAGTAATTTTTACTTATGATACACTAATTCTTTTCCAGACTCTAGCTGCTGCTAGAATGTTGACGCCTTCAGGACCAATGGGGCAAACTCATAGGGGTGATTCTGCTTCAAATAATCCATCAGCTGCAACACATTCTGCAGATGCACAGTTAAAGGTGTATTCATTACGCTTGATAGTGTCTTTAATTCTTCTAATATTTTGCTTGGAAAAATTGGTTGATGTATTATTTATAGTTTCATATACAATGTTGCTAAAATAATGATAATTTTTGTCTTTGATTATGCAAACAGCAAGAACTTGCTGCTGTTTTTAAGAAAATTGGTGACAAACAGACTTGCACCATTGGCCTCTATGAACTCTATCGAATTACCCAACTCTATCCAAAGGTAAATAATGGTTTCCTCATCGATGCTGTGAACTTGTGATACCTTATCTTACACTTCTATTTCCATTAGTAGCGTATTGAGATCTTGCAATTTTTTTATCGTCTTTTCAGGTTGATATATTTGCACAACTTCAAAATGCAAGTGAAGCATTCCGAACATACATAAGAGATGGGCTGGCACAGGTATGCAGCTTATGATTTTCATTGTTCTGTTGCCTTTTATGATTTTGTTCCATAAAGATGGAGTGAAATCTGTTGTGTTACTCATGCAGATGGAAAGAAATGCTGCCTCTGGCCGGACACCTTCTAGCCTCCCTATCTCCACACCCCCACCTCTGGCTCTAAACTCTACTTCCCCAAAATCTTCCCCGCTTTCTCCAGTGCACACAAAATCTGTTGCTGTAAGGTTAGAGCATGTAAATAGTGATGTACCTGTATCGCATGGTGATGATGATGCCACACAGGAGACACTTTCTTTCAGAGGCCTACAAATAGCAGAGGATAGAAATGATAGATACGCATCTGGAGGTCACCCTCTTTCCTGTTCATATGTATTCTGCCCATGCTTCTATGATTTCGCCTTAAAGGGATACATTTTTAATGTTTGTGCAAAGCAGTGGTTGGAGTAACTTCAGGGACATTGGACGCAATCAGAGAACGGATG
Source organism: Amphibolis antarctica (assembly GCA_024699675.1). Classification (NCBI taxonomy): domain Eukaryota; kingdom Viridiplantae; phylum Streptophyta; class Magnoliopsida; order Alismatales; family Cymodoceaceae; genus Amphibolis; species Amphibolis antarctica. Next base: position 82,171 of record JAMKPZ010000338.1, read on the forward strand.
AAATCCATCCAGGCAGCTGCAGCTGCTGGGAACGTTGATTTTGGTAACCACACGTTGGGGTCTGCAAACGACAGCCGTGCCCAAGCTTTGCAAAATCAATTTCATGGAACGCAGAATGGCGAAGATCATCCAGTGCCATCAAGCATTTTACCGATGGATGAGAAGGCATTATCAGGGCTGCAGGCCCGCATGGAAAGATTGAAAAGTGGATCAGTTGAGTCGCTGTAGAGTTCCAAAAATGCGTAATTGTTTGTTGGTCTGTCTAAAATGGCTGATAGGCTGCAAATGGCTTTTGTTAAATTTTTGCGATCATTCTCGTTTACGCATAGAGTTTGCTGTCACTTGGAGGCCATGCTGCGGATGTCACCCATTTGTAAATCATTGTTTTCCCAGTAGTGAAATATGTATAAGCAATTTTCAAGACAAATACAACTTTTTATATTTATTTTGTATATCGGGGTTGTGTTTTTAAATGTATGGGTGCATTGTCAGTGAGCTCCTTTTACATGATGGAAGTACTTTTGCCTACTTTTTGAAAGGATGCATCTCATTTCAGTTATCTCCTTGGCAATCTCACCGTACCCTAGATTTGGGTGGTATCGGAGTTACAATCGTATTCCAGGTAACGTAAGGGGAGTTTGTGCTTTTGAAAATGATAAGAAATAATGTGAAATGGTTGGAAATAATAGATCAAAAGTTTTATCATTTTCATAAACACAAATTCCCTTCTAACTGCGGCGGTCTCACCTTTGTGCAACCGTCGGACGGCCGGCATTCTTCATTTCATCCATTCCAAAATAAAATATTCTTAACTGTGGGAGAGTATCACTTTATACTTTCGTTTCTTCTCATTCCATGTCAGGTTCCTGCAATGATCAAGCAGGGAGGTTTGAATGATGCTTTGCCCTTGTTTTTTCGTTAATCAACATCTTATTTTCATCGTCACTATTTCTATTCAATTATTTTGTCCTTTTCAATCTTTTGATTAATTTATTCTTTTTGGGTTACGGGTGCATTTACACGTTCTTTTTGGATATTATCAAGCATTTAAAATGATTTTTTTTCTTATTTCATTCTCAACATTTGACTTTGTTACAGATTTTTTACTTATATGTTTTAACAAATGATACAATAAAAATAAAGGTTTTTGTTGTAACAATCTGAAGAAAAATAAAATAAAATTTTTTCATCTCAAAAATCATTTTGATTAAAAAAAACATGAATTTTAGATTTACCTAATTAATAGTAATTAGTCAAACAAAATCTTGCACCTTCTTGTATGAAATCATTGCAACACTTATCTATTATTCTGCTACTGCTCAAGCATCGTAGCATCCTCACGTACATGTAAAGATGGCAATTGTGCCAGACTGGTAAGGTCTGGTATGAATTTTGTTTCGTGTTATACTAGTATGACCTATAAGACCAACAGATTGACTCCATGGTCCGTTGGTACAAACAGTGTTTTATGTGTTGGTCAATGGTATGATATTGATTGATATAATTTTTTAATTAATTTACTTAAATATTTAAATAATTAAATTTTAAAAAATATTTATTTAATTAACACCATTCAACCATTAATATTTAATTCAACATTCAACATTCAATCACTCAATAAATAAGATAATAATGCATATAATTAAATTAAATTATTTATTTATTAATAAATTATATTATTACAAATTTACAATTACATTTATAAATTTTTTTGCAACAATCCACACAGCAGTTGTGTGCCCTCTTCTTCCCCTCTTGACCTCTCTCCTCTTCTTCTCTTTTTCTCCTCTTCTTCCAATCAAATGGCCCAAACCTTAGTTATAGACTTACAATTGACCTGACGAACACCTAGCCGTTGGTTGCTGACTCGTTGCACCACTATTGCTGCTTGCTTCGATCGTTACCTCCACTTACTTTCACCAGCCTCACCCCTACTGGACCCCCACCAACCCTGCCCTTATCGGACCTTCACAGTCAAGCAATAGTCGTGCAGCTCATGTCGAACTATGTTAAGCCAATTTCTTGCTATGTCGAGTCGACACAGACTGGTTGAGGGTTGGCCTATGCATGATCCATAGTACGAATTATTATTTGTGTTGTACCGTTGATCAATACGATCTAATTGACCTTTCTACGGATATGGATTATAGATAACGAATAGCTAAAAAATTTTAAAAGCCAGTTTCAAAGCAGCACATATATAAAAATAAAAAAAAGCAGCAGATGTAATGTACAAATCCATAATAGCTAAATACGTATTATAATTAATTGCGATTATTGATAAGATATTTTAAGGTAAGACAAAACGGTAATTATATATCCAACAAGAAACATTTGGTGTATATTGTATACCGTGTTTCTACTAGCAATTTGAACACTTGCTTTTTACTGTAATTTAAATCGGTAGAATGAGTAAAACACGTAGGATGAAGTCCTGCAAAATATTCTAGTGGATCTTTACGTGAATGAATAACTTTCTCTTGCCGTCATCCGTTTCGAAGATTTCCAACATCATCCGTCGAAGTTTCAGTTTCACGATGATAGGTATATTTTTTAATATATATTTTTATTATTAAAATTATTATTATTATTTTTTTCTATCTTAAAATTATTTTTAAAAAAATTATTATTATTATTTTTAAAAATTAAGAGTAGAAAAAAAAACGCTTCATCGACATCCCTTCTCTAAGTCTAGGAAGGACTACTTGTGCAATGTTTGAAAGGTTCCCTGGACCTTGTTCTCACCCCCACCAAATCGTTAATATTTCATGAAATGTCTAAAGGGGGTGTTATATTTTTTTATACTAATTTGCACATATTTTGTACAAGAATTTTCGATCTCTATTTTACTCCAAATAATGCTAATCATACCACGAGGACAATCGAACTACGCATCCGAGGATTCGTATGTGATCGAGAATTGAAAAAATTGTACAAGTGATTGACCCATCGACCTCGATCGTGAGTCACTGGAACACATCGTTAAAATGAACGATTGTGATCGAAATAGCCTTTCGATCCAACGGCCCACGTTGCAGCTTATGATATATATCTCCGCTTCGACCTCTATGGTTTCGACGTCTCGATATTGCCGGATTATATCTCCTGACGACAAATACCGCAGTTTCCGGTTAGGGTTTATTTCTCATCTGATTTCTGAGCCATGCCGATGAAGAAGAAGAACGCTTCCGTCGCCTCCGCCTCTGCCGTCTCCGGCGGTGGTGAATTGAGGAAGGAGAAGCCTTCTTCTGTCGCCGTGACGTCTTCCACGGCATCTCGAAAACCACAGCCGAAGCCGAAGCCGAAGCCGAAAGCGCCGTCATACATCGATGGCGTAGATCTGCCCCCGTCGGACGAGGAGGAGGTAATCGAAGAGGAGGAGGATGTGGTGGAGGACGAACATGTTGGTAGGGCCCGCTCGTCAAGGCCGCAGGCGGAGCTCTCGATCGGGATGTCGACGAAGGAGATCAAGAAGCGCGAGAAAAAGGAGCAGATGGTGGCCCAGAATCTCGAACTGGCCAAGAAGGAGGCTCTCAGGGACGACCGGGACGCGTTCGCGGTGGTGATCGGGAGCAAGACGGCGGCGCTCGACGATGACGGGGAGGGCGGTGCCGCAAACCTGAGGGACGTCGTAATCGGGAACTTCTCGGTTTCGGCAAGGGGTAAGGAGCTTCTGAAGAACGCGTCGGTGAAGATCACTCACGGAAAGAGATACGGACTGGTGGGACCAAACGGAAAGGGGAAGTCCACGCTGCTGAAGCTACTGGCGTGGCGAAAGATCCCTGTGCCGAGGAGCATCGACGTGCTGTTGGTGGAGCAGGAGGTTGTGGGCGACGAGAGGACGGCGCTGGAGGCGGTGATCTCGGCGAACGAGGAGCTTGTGAGGTTGAGAAAGGAGGTGGCGGAGTTGTCGGCGGTTGGGGAGGGAGACGGAGATATGGACGACGCGGGTGAGAAGTTGGGGGAGCTGTACGAGAGGTTGAATGTGATGGGGGCGGATACGGCGGAGTCGCAGGCATCCAAGATCTTGGCGGGGCTTGGGTTCACGAAGGAGATGCAGGGGAGGACGACGAGGTCGTTCAGCGGTGGGTGGAGGATGAGGATCTCGCTGGCGAGGGCGCTGTTCGTACAGCCCACTCTGTTGCTGCTGGACGAGCCTACCAATCACCTCGATCTGCGGGCGGTGCTTTGGCTGGAGGAGTACCTGGGGCGTTGGAAGAAGACGTTGGTGGTTGTCTCGCACGACCGCGACTTCCTGAACAGCGTCTGCACGGATGTGGTCCACCTTCACGACCTGAAGCTCCACATGTACAGAGGCAACTTCGACGACTTCGAGAGCGGGTACGAGCAGAAGCGCAAGGAGATGAACAAGAAGTTCGAGATTCACGAGAAGCAGCTGAAGGCGGCCAAGAGGACGGGCAGCCGGGTTCAGCAGGAGAAGGTCAAGGACAGGGCCAAACACGCCGCCGCAAAGGAGGCGTCCAAGAACAAAGCCAAGCGAAAAGTTGACGACGACGACGGCGAGCGTCCTCCCGAAGCGCCGACCAAGTGGAGGGATTACACCGTCGAATTTCACTTCCCCGAGCCCACGGAGCTCACCCCGCCTCTGCTCCAGCTCATGGACGTCAGCTTCTCGTACCCCGGGCGGCCGGATTTCAGGCTGTCGGACGTGGACGTGGGCATCGACATGGGGACCAGAGTTGCCATCGTGGGGCCAAACGGAGCCGGCAAGTCCACTCTGCTTAATTTGCTTGCCGGCGACTTGGTGGCCACAGAGGGTGAGGTGCGCAGAAGCCAGAAGCTGCGAATCGGTCGGTATTCCCAGCATTTCGTGGATCTGCTGACGATGGAGGAGTCGGCGGTGCAGTACCTTCTTCGTCTCCACCCGAACCAGGAGGGGTTAAGCAAACAGGAGGCGGTGCGTGCGAAGCTCGGCAAGTTCGGCCTCCCCAGCCACAACCATCTCACCCCCATCGCCAAGCTCTCGGGAGGGCAGAAGGCCCGTGTCGTCTTCACCTCCATTTCCATGTCTCGCCCTCACATTCTGCTCCTCGACGAGCCCACCAACCACCTGGACATGCAGAGCATCGACGCCCTGGCAGAAGCGCTCCAGGAGTTCTCCGGTGGCGTTGTTCTGGTCAGCCACGACTCTCGCCTCATATCTCGCGTGTGCGAGGACGAAGAAAGGAGTCAGCTGTGGATTGTGGAGGACGGAACCGTGCGGCATTTCGACGGCTCCTTTGAGGACTACAAGGACGACCTTCTCAGGGAAATCAAGGACGAGGTTGACGATTGATGCGCCCTGCATGCCCAATTCGTTACCGCACTCTGCAATAATGACATCCTACACCAATCGAATCGCATTTCGACGCACCGTCCAGTTCGGTTACCGTTTCCAAAAATTTGGCATCGATCGTCGTTACTTGTACACATATCACAGCGCATTGCATTTTGATCTTGCTTTTCTTGTAGTTGAGCGAATGAAAGCTCATGTTGCTAACGAGCCAATAACCGATTTGCGCTGTCATCAACTTTTAGAAACTGTACTGTAATGTCATGATTTATTCATGTTAGATCGAACAACTCTTGTCCAAATAACTGGGAAAACGTAGACGAAAGATTTTAGAATCGGTCGGTTTAGAATCCAAATGAGGGCACGCGGAGGAACGGCAATCATCCTTACCAAACATGGAGAATACAAAAATTCAGAGCAGATGTATAAATCAAACAAAAATGCCTTGAAGGTAAAGTCACCACGCTAGGCGAAACATCTCTTACATCATCGAATACATACGACACCCTTGTTCCCTTATTAAAATTGACAGATCTGCCACCGGATTTCTAGATGTTCCCTTATTACATGCTCAACAGCTTGACGAGATAAAGCAGCGCCATCCATCTCACGCCAACCTTGGAGAAGGAACGAACTCGAGAACGAAAGAGATCTCAAATAATACCAACCACCCGATCACACGTATGAATAATAATAATCATAAAAGACAGCAGCCATGCAAGCTCAATACTCAATTCAACGAAGCGTATGGTACAGATGATGATCATCCGTCTGACGTCTCCATGGTTCGTGCATTCAAGGCCACCACTTCGTCACCTTCATCTTTAGTCATCTCCACAAAATGACCAATCGTTTCGTGGAACAGGTTTAGTCCAGACAAAGGCATGATTATGGTAGAACGATCTGTTCCAGAAACCTGCATTTAATTGCGAAGTCTTAATAATCGAAGTAGCATAAAAGAACATGAATAAAAGCACATTTATATCAACCCGAGCGTAAAGTAAGCTTATAACGCTGGGATCTCAGGAAGCACCTCAGAAATCCGGAGGTAATGTCCCCTATTGTTGTTCCCCAGATCAAAGAAAAATCTCTTTTGGTCAACTCTGATCACTTTGGATACTCCCATGTTTCCAATGTCATCTCGTGGGGGCAGGTCAATTGATCTGTCTTTGAACTCAGACCTGGACGCAGACTGACTACCACTATGGCCTGATATAAATCCAGCTCCCACATCGTCTGAAAGTCCAGGGACGGGCTCAGAAGGTTCAGCACCCTGCAGTCGGGTGGACAAATAGTTAGTTGGGCAAAACATAAAACACGTCACAAAAATCTAGGTAAAAATCAAGACAAATACCTTGTTTGGCAAGATGAAAGGCTGCGAAGCATCTTCATTGATCTGGGCTAAAATTCCCCTGAATCCTGCCCAACCCTCACCTTGGGCACTACCAGCGGGAACTATAATTGTACTTCTATTTCTGTTTACAGATGCCTCAGATATCTAGACGGATAATGGAAGTAACTTAGAAATGTCCTTCAAGACAATGACAGTTGAAAAGTATCAGTTGATGCTAATTTAAAATCTCAACCACATTTAAGTTCTTTTTTGTTTCAACCCTGCGTAGTGAAATTACAGTTCAGATTGTTGTTGTTCAACCATTCCCTATCTACAATTTTAAATCTCACCATGCATGTGTCTTCCTGAATGATTGAGATTTAAAATTGTCGGTTCTGACCAAAAAACTAACGTATCCATGAGGGAACCATAGACATACCTAATCAAATATGATTATTTGGTATTCATTTGGACAAAATGAATCTTTATTTTTATGCAATATACATGCTCTCTTTTTACACTTTTAAACCTTGCTCAAATCGGGTTTTCAAGATGAGTTTGATTCTGGCACACAGAGGAACAACTGCCTAGACGACTTAAATTTCATTTAACCAACTAAATAAGATAGGGTGCTTTATTGCATTAAATGCAAAGTTCTAAGTTGCCAAGGTAGGTAGCCATTTGGAGTACTGAGACCATTCTGGATATGTATAATCACCAGTACCAAGCAAGATTATCAGGTCTGCAGTACGTAATCAAAATAGCATCTTATTGTGAAAAAAAAAAATCCCAGAAAACTTTCTTACTAATGTATATTGGTAAAAGCATGATATATATTGCACACAATACAATACCAGAAATGCAGTGAGCAGAGAACAAATAAGGTGTAGTGAATATGCAAGTCATTTAATTTACTGGGATGTTGATGCTTCTGTTCAAGCCACAAAATTTGAAAATTTTTAACGACTTAACTAGCTATCTCCCAGGAAAAATTTGCAATAAGTTTGCAATGGCTGTAGGACTAGTTAAGCTACCTAACCATGTCAGTAGTTTCATTACTAGTAGTACATAACTAAACAAATAAAAGTTAACTTATGGCAGATTTGTCTCATGCATAAGGGGTTTTTTCACAAATAGATAGTAAAGATTGCATACAATATATCATTCTTTGATCTAACGTGTAACTGTTGCCCTAGTCATTTTAGTGATACGTATCATATGGTACTATTGTTATAACTACATAAATTAAATCAAACAAGAGGTTCTACAAAGAGGTCAACAGGAAAATTAAACGTCTGGTTGGGTTCCATGATTTGTTTTTTATTTTCATGCAATTTGATCTGTCTATCATAATGTTGTAAAGCAAGTGAAACGTACACAACACAGAATGCATTTTTGCATGTGTAATTAAAACACAAGCATTTAAAGGGGCATTTAATGAATACACAGAATGAAGCTTAAAAAATGCAAAATAAATATGAAAGAGACGTATATAGAAACATATAGCCAAAACCATTCCAAAATTTCTAACTATACAGATATAAAAGTAGAAGACACATGCTTATACCACAACATGACTGTAACGTTCAAATCACAAAAAAAAGTTTCAAACATGTGAAAATAAAATAGATGTTATGGCGTCAATGTTCAAAGTGACAAATATGATGAGGTCAAACTCAAATACTAGTACATGACAAACACAAAGTCCCCACTCTTCAGGTACATTGATTTAACAAATAAGTCAAAACATATCTCAAAATCATCAACAAATGGAGAAGACATACAGCATTACCAAGATATTTGGCAACACAAGAACATAACTTATATCGTATATCATAACAGTTTAGTAACAACATTGTAACAATAAATACTATGCCAAGATTTATAAAATAAATCCTATCATAATAACAATTTAATACTTAGAAAATAATTTAATATCAAGAAAATAATTTAAGACCTAGAAAACAAGGAGGAAACAGAGAATTTCAGTCATTGAAGCCATCACCATCACCGAAGGATAAGTTTTATATTTTCTAATTAGATTAATTCTATATATTTTAAGTTAAATAGTTATATGAACCTTCTTGTGTTAAGTATAACGATCCATCATTTTCTAACCCATACAAGGCCGTGTCAAGCTCAAAAAATGCCGTGTAAATGCATTACTTGGCTGCGTACATGGAATCCGTGTAATAGGTCGTTTTTTCCCAAGAAGAAATGGCATCATGATTTACACGTAATTTCCATGTACACAGCCGTGTGAGCTGTGTTATGAAACACTGGTCTATTAATCAGAATTTAACCCTTGATTTTTGCAACAGGCAGCCAACTTAAATGCAGCAGTTATAGTATATAGAACATGAGGAACACAATATAATGCGAAGATTGGATGGCTCCCTCCAACAGACTCATTACAATGGAAAAAGTTGACGCCTTGTCTAATACAACTCGGTGCAGAACTTGTACACATGCTAAAAAAAGAGAAAGGCAGAAGGAGAGGGAAGAAAAATCCTTTATGCCAGATCAGGCCAACACCCAGGAAAAATCCAATCCTGATATTCTCCATTTACTGCAGATAAAAAATTCCCATGGTAAACTCATACCAACGCATGCTAACAACCAGAATTCAACTATACTAGGGTATCCACACGGCAATTCCCATCCAAGCAAAAAAACACGAAATTCGGCAAACTATAAACAAAATCAGGAAAACTCCGTAAAGAAAATTTCAAAATCTAAATAAAAAACACTATACCTTCAAGAACCGCCCTCTCTTATTCTCCCCAATGTCGAAGTAAAACACCTGAAAACCAAGACACAAGAATACCACCAAAAATATGATATCAACACAATCACGACGAGAACAGCAGGAAGAGAACGAACGAGAGCACGGACCTTGGTGTCGAGCTGCAGCTCCTTTCTGACCACGTCCTGGTCGTCGGCGCTGCAGTAGTAGTTGAAGAGGTCGAGGAACCAGACAATGCCGTTGACGGGGACGATGATGGTGGATCTCGTAGCCGACGTCTTCTCGGAGATCTTGAGGTACCTTCCCCTCGGGTTCTCCTTGAGATCGAAGTAGAAAAGCTTCTGCTCCAACTGCAGCGTCTTGCTCACGAGCTCCACGTCTCCGCCGCCCGCGCCTCCTCCCTCCATCGCCGCCGACGTTTCTTACTCCCACCGATGCTTCCGACGCCTGCGATTGGGAATTTAGGATTAGGGATGGGAAGCGGGAGCGGTGGTGGTGACGAAGGGTTTGACCGGAGGAGCGGCAACCGTAGGCTTCCATTCCCACACGTCCTTCGTTTCTCTCTCTCTCACTTTCAACTTCTCTCTATATTTTTCACTTTTTACCGTCTGTATAATCTTGCAGTGCAGGTACTTCTTTAATTTACCAAATGAAAAATAATAGGTAAATAAATTTTAATTTAAATAAAAATAATGATGAAAAATAATAAATATTTTTTTTATATTTTTAAAGATATAAATATTTTAAAGAAAAATAAATTAATTTTAATCTAAATACAAAAATTATCGATGTAAAAAACATTTACCCATCTACATTTGTATTCCTTTCTTTAACAACTAATAATGTATTTATATTTTTAGAATTAGTAGAAAATAATAAGAAATAAATAAAATTTTGACTATTATTTTTTACAATTTTACATGATTTTTTACTAATTTTAAAAATATAAAAAAAATATCACCTATGAAAGAGTTTGTATCCTCTAGAAATCTTAGAAAAAAAAATTTGAAATTTTTTTCATATTTTTAGGTGTTTTGCATTTAAAAAAATGTGAGAAAATTTTAAAATTTCTATTACTATAAGTATAATTTTTTTCTATCATTTTCTAACTATTAGGTCAAAAAAAATCTTGTAGTTGATGAAAATTTTATTACGATGCACTCTTCTAACTTTGTGCATCTTACCAAACTTTCTCTGATCATTGCTAAACTCATGGTTAAAAAATTACGTTTGAAATGTTAAAATATTGAATATTTATAAATTTTTTAAAATTAATTTTCTAAAATTTCTCTAACGTAAATAAATAATCTTAATTTTTTTTTCTATTTTAAAATTTTTTTCTTCTTAAATTTCTATTTTTCAAATTACCAACGGATAAACTCTAATGTTAAATTTTTCTTAAATAAGAGTGACGCCTATTTATATTTATTTGTATATAATCATGTATCAGATTCTCGGTTGTCCTGAAGTCGAACTATTTTTATAATATCCATGGGTCTGTCTCTTGCAATCACAAGATAAACCCAAGCCCAACATATTAAGCACTCGGCCCAACTCAACAAGACGCTGGGCTCAACCCAACCATTCCTGAGCCCGGCCCATGCACTAACTGCCTTCAAAAAATTTTATTCTGATTCTCTCGTGACGAGGTAAGCAATGAAATCACATAAGTGGGAAAGTATACAACAGCTGACGAGTACCACGAGAGAAAACAACAAAAGTCTTCTTTTTCTTTGTTTTAACTTTTAAAAGTACTCTAATTTTACGATAACATGTATATTTTTCAATTTACTTTTTTCATTCTTAAAATTATTCTTCTCTCTCTTTCCATCTCACAACTGTTCACTTTAAAATCTTTTTTTTCTACTTCCAAAAGTTTTGAAAGTACTCGAAGAAATACAAAACAAATCATCGTTAACTTTGTTTATTAATAACTATTATAAGTTAAGTGAGTTAAAAGTATAATTTTTTTAGATAGACGCAATTTCTGATATGAGAAAATATTTTTCTATTTTCTTTTCTAACAACTACCGTAAAAAAACTCTATTTTTATTACATCATTTATTAAAATATATATATTACATAATTAAAATATTTACAAATCTCATTTCTAAACAAAAGGGTGCTGTCAATCCAAAATAAAAGTGCGATCAAATTCAAACAGAGCAATGTCAAGAAAAAAAGAAAAATCACTGTATCATTTGGAAATAAGTTTTAACAAAGAATTATAATTTTTTGTAACTTTAAATTAAAATTATATAATTTAAATTTAAAATTATAAAAATGCAATTCTTTACACAGGTAAAAGTTTATTTTCAAACGAGGTGTTCTACCGTCGACGTCCATGCCGAGCTCTTGAAATTTGATGCGCCACGCCTCTTTTCCGTGTCAAACACACGCGTGTGCGTGAGTGTAGATTAAGAAATACGATGTCAGTACCGATGACTATTGACGGGCTGTTGGTATTCAATTTTCGTTAGATTTACCTACCCGTAAATCGTATTTAATCTTTATCAATCGATATTACGGATTCCAATTAATTTTCGTTCTTGATCGTTTTTTTTTTGGTATTTGACCATTTTAATTCCAACGTACCAAGAAATGTTCGATAAATTCTGTATTTCAAAACTAGCATATCATAAAAATTACGAAAAACACTGTAAATTTTGTTAGTAACCATAGAAAATTTCAATCTTGATTAAATTTATCTTCGTTCAAACCAGAATTTTTTTCAACGTATTTTTTAAATTACGTACAGCACTAACTTATTGTTGGCGTTGACAGTTTTATTGAACACAAACACGTACACACACACATATATACATAGAATACACGTACAATATCTTATATTTTTTATAAATACTACTAGAAGATATTATCCCTATGTGTGTATATATATATATATATATATATATATACGAAATTTTTAAATAATTACACAAAAGTATCAGAGGTACTTGATAAAAGAACTCTTCAAACTTACCGTGGTAGCTTTCACCACTGTACAGAATTTGTCGATAATATTTTTTTCAAGAGTTGAAACTTCTAATTTTTAAAACTCATGTTGTGTTGGACTGACTAATTATAAATTTTAACCTTTTTTAAAATAGCGTTTTACGAAAGTTATTAGAAAACATCTCCCAGTAAACTTTTTAAATGAATTGTTTGTAATAATATTATTGAATATTGATCACAATTCTAACTATTATAGAATATTATACGTCAATTTCAGTTGTAGCTTTTCAACGGTAGATGAGAGTTGCACAAATAAATATAACCTTATACTAATAAAGAGAACAGTAGATCAAGAACTCTATTGAAACTGTTGTGGTCCTTCAATTATAATGTCAATCTTAACAATTTTCAAAAAGAAATTGTCAATCTTAACAATAAGTCAACATTTTTGTGTCACCAGACACCAATGACTCATCTTATGGTACGTCTGATTTAAAATCTCATTTGATAATAAGATACTTTAACTTAAAAAATTAAAAAGAATATAAGTTAAAAGTAGTTAAATAAATGAAATTAAATTATATATGATGAAAATTTATACCATTACGATAAAATTTAATATTAGACTTCTTCTATGGAAAATTAATGAAATGAAACAGCAATCACATTTTTACATATATTGATGTAAATTTAAAATTTTGTTCTGCAGAATACAATAGAGGTAGAAGATTATTGGCATCATCGATCTCACGATAGATTTGTAGTAGTGTAGATTGGTACATGCACGTGGCCTTAGCTTACAACGAAGTGGGGAAAAGCAAACTATCTTTTCTCGATTAAAAGAGCCGAAGACTTGTAAAAAATTAAACCATCTCTTCTCGATCGAGACTGGCAGGTTTCAGAATTTGAGCATGCGGCTTCCCAGACCATGTCCCATTGATCCGACTCCCAGGAAATCTATGAAGGTCACACCGGTGTTTTGATTTGTTCCAAGGTCTTCAGCTCGGCCATGAAGCCTTCTGTTGCCTGCACTTGATTCCGCCGGCGAGGGTTCAGAAGTATGATCTGATGGGTCGCCGGGTTTCACCATGGGCGCATTTCCAGGAGCACCCATCGTCTTCTTGCCAGCACCACCTGAATGACAAGGAAATCGTTTAACAGGAGTTTTCAGGTAATTTACATGCATGTATATATACATATGGTGATAAGAGAATCGATCACAAGGATGGCTGGTGGTTGTCGTTTCATGGACATTAATCTATATATGTTAGAAGAATTAATGAAGAACTAGTAATAATGAAGCACGGCAAGTGGCGTACATGGGAGGAAATGGAAGAGATGAGGTTGGCGGAGAGTGGAAGATGAGTTGTTGGTGGTGGGTGCATATTCCGTGCTGCTGATGGTGGATTCGTCGCTGTTGGCTCCAATATTGCTGCTGTGGAGGATCGGTGGTGGTGGGCAGAGAGAAGAAGAAGAAGAAGAAGAAGAAGAAGAAGAAGAAGAAGAAGAAGAAGAAGTAGAAGAAGAAGAAGCAGAAGAAGCAGATGAAGAAGAAGAAGAATAATAATAATAATATGGGGATGGAGAGGAGGAGGGTCTTCTCTCTCTCCCCCTTTTACTCCTGTAGGTGTTTGATCTCTCTCTGAGCTTCCTGGCCTCAGTCACATGCCAGTGGTTCTTCACCGCATTATCTGTTCTCCCAGGGAAGAACCTCGCAATCAGAGACCACCTGTTGCCGTACATGCTGTGAGCAGCAACAAGCCTGTCCTCCTCTTCTTGGGTGAAGGCTGTCCTGTTTATCCTCGGGTCCAGCTGGTTGAACCACCTCAGTCTGCAACTCTTCCCTACCACATATACAAGCCCCCCATTCGATTAAACCCACCACAAATCAACCCAACGTCTTGTCGCACCCAAAACAACAAGCAGGGGTGTGGGAAAGAGAGAGAATTGAAGGGATGGGTGGTACCTGATCTGCCTTCAAGTTGCTCCGCAATCAAGTTCCAGTTCTGAGGCCCACACTCGGCGACAAGCTCCCTCAGCTTGGCATCCTCCGCCGGCCTCCAGTGCTCTCTGACAAAAAGCTTCGGTTGCGGTGCCCTGTCCCCGCCCCGCCCATCCTTCTTTCGCTGCATCTCTCCGGTGGTACTATGCAAAGGTGCAGCAGGAGGAGGAGGAGGAGGAGGAGGAGATTCCTCAGTCGAACGGACGGGGAGAGGAGCTAGGATACAACAATATCAAATCTGTGGCTACTCTGTCCTCGTCTCCGGACCATATATGTATGAGAAGGAAGAATGGTTCGATGAAGGAGACAAACGAGTGGAACCCAAATCAGTTTCCCACTGATCGAGACGGAGGAGGACAGAAGGGGGAGCTTTTGATCGGAGCTGGGCGCTGGCTTCTGCGTCAAGAGGTGGCAGTGGTTTGCAAGAACTGGCACGGGCATAGAGGGAGGAAGAAGAAGATCCAAGCGGCCCCCTCGTGTGATCGTGGCAGCGCTGGTCTCCTCACAAGACTTGAAGACTCGGTCGCTCGTTTGTTTGCTTGTGCTGCTGGCGTTTGATGACTCGTTCGTTCGTTTATTTGACTTGCATTAATTACCGTAATACATGTATTAATGTTGATCTTTAGTCGTAGATTTTGCCAAATCAAAAAGATAATCTGACCATGCCTATTATAATAGGAGCTGATTTCTCCGGGCGTTATTATTATCACTTTTTGGTTTTTAGTTAAAATAATACCGCCTGTAAGTAGTAGAAATTTATAAATTCGAAATTATAATTATAATTTTTTATAACTTACATTTTTTCCTATGAAACTTAAAAATACTTTTACAATTATGAATGCAATTTTTCGCCAGATCATGCCTAATATCCTATCTCTATTTGTTGACTCATTTAATCAAACATTTCTTTGGTTAGAGTGTTTAAACTCTCTTACTGGTGAAGGTAAAGACAGGAAAATGCAAACAGATGTGTTGCAATCTTCTCAATCCAGAACTGGATCCTTGATGACTGCTAAATAAATCTTCTCACTTACTGGTAGTAACTATTGATCCGAGATACCTATGGGCAAATCATGTAGATGAAGTTCAATGAAGATAGACTTCTTTCATAGATGGTGTCTTTTTGAATTTTGGGAGGTTAATTACCCACAGATTTGATAAAATGACGTGTAGACTTCTTTTGGAAGTTTTCTTAATTATTTTGGTTATTATATCGACCATAAGGTCTCGTTGAACTTGATATATATTAATCCAATATTATCTTTTAAAAAAACACCAGCTCCTGTGATTCAAAACATAATTGAAAACTAAGGGAAAGGATTTGTGCTTAACGAAAATTCAAAAATGAAAAAAGAATTTGTCAGATTTTAAACTTTATAGTGTTAAGTGGCAAGTCTATCTAATAAGTTCAATATATAACGATATAAACTTTCCTCGTTTTCTTTGTCCACTATCGAGAAATCTAGAATCTTCCGCCTTGAATTATCTCTCTATGTACATCATCATTTTTGTGTCTACTCCTCTACACATGTCGCTCTTCTACCTGTGTTACTCCTCTTGTATTCGCCCTTTCATGTACATCGCTCTTTTATGTCACCTCTCCATGTGTATCATCCCTCCATATGCATCGCTCATCTCACTTCCACTTCTTTGTGGCACCCTTTTACAATCATAACTTAACAAAGATTAACGTTTCCTATTTTTTAATTTTCGTCTTTACTTTTTATTTTCATTTTGATTTTTTTTCATTTGAACTTTTTATTTATATTTCTAACAAATCCTAAAAATATCATTACAAATGGTTATTAAAATAACTAAAAAATATACTTACGTCATCTTGCTGAAACATGTACATCGGGCTTTGACATTAAGCACTTGTATCCAATCTCCGTTAATAATTAATAAAAATGCCATTAGCGGTCAACTTTGTCTGCTATTTTTTTACGAGTATTAATGTTGAAAAGTATAATTAAAAATAAAAAATTTATGTTTAATTAAGTAGAAATTTAAATCAAAAACTTTATCCGTTAAAAAAATTCTCAAAATACATATTGAATGTCTAATATGCATTTTTGTCTGTGTATTTCAACTAAATCGTCTGCGTTTGAGGAGGTACCTTGGAACCGTCAAGGTAAATTTTCATTTAATTAGAAAAGTAACGATAAATTTGTACACGCGTGAAAGTTTCGAAATTATTTTAAACCGCTTAATAGTCAATAGAGTCTATTAAAATTTCGAAATTTTTGTCGGAAATTTATCCAAATAGTTTTAAGACAATGCAATGATATATAATAATATCTTTCCGGTAGTAAATAATTTTTAATATATTATATATACAACTCTTGGGAAAGAAAATACTAGGTTTATATGTATACGAAAATATTATCATTTTAAAAAAATGTGACGATGATATTGTACAGAATTAAACACACCTTCTAAACATAAAGAAATGAAGACAAAATAGATGGCAAAAAAATAAAAAACACACTTTTGACAAATGAAGAAGTGTAGAAAGTTGAAATAAAAAACTAGAAAAATGTAGAAAGTCAACAATGAAGCAGTGGTCCACCGCTTTTGTACATGTAATTTAAACAGATAAATTAAATGGGAAAGATGTGAATATGCTGACTTATAACATTTTTTACTGGAATTATTTATAAATAATATATTAAATTTATTTTAATATATCATTCCGTGAATTGAAAGAAAGGAATAAAAATTTAATCAACTCAAGCACTTTTAATAAAAAAACGATAAGAACATACATGTATGCATAGGCTGTGAAGTGCTCATTATTACCGTAAATTAATGACAGGTAAATTTGTTTTGGACTTTATTTATTATAAATTTAATTTTAATAATTATAAAAAGTTAAAATTAATAATAGTAAAATAAATAATATTGAACGTAGTAATATGATAAATTATGTGATAAGAATTTATACATAAAAGTTTACGTGATGATAATGATATCTAAAAATTTATACAAAACATAAATAAAACTCTTAAGATTTTATTTTGAAATGAAATTTACAAAAAAATTTAACGAATGAAGTATATATTTTAACAAATCTTATAATATAAGTATAAAAAAATTATTGTATCGGTTAAAAAATAAAAAATAAATAAATTTTATTATATCAAAAATTATACAGCATGAAAAAAAAAACGTTAACTCTTTGAGTCATATAATAAGTAAATTTTACCCAACAAAAATTTAAAGCTACACCAAACAAAACCTACGTATTTAATAATGAAGTCCAGCGCTGTGGGGTGACATGTGGCTTCATCGTCCGCAAAGATTTCCCACGTGCAACCAAGATTTCCAAAGGTACGATTACAATAATAATAATAGCGATGTATATCTAACACTGGCAAGTGATTTTTTTAGCGGTTGTTGGTATACCGTACATGGAGTTTTTTTTAAAAAAAATTGTAATTTATTGTAGTTTTGTATATTTAAAAAGTATAAAAAATAATAATAAATAATAAATCAATTTTTTTATTATTTCTTACTATTTTTATAATTTCTAAATTAAGACACAAATTCTTCCTTATTTTACAATTTGGCGAGGAATTAGTGATGTCGGAAGTCATTATATATAGCAAAGTGAGAGATTGATCATGGTTGCATTAGTGGAAAAAAATAACTCTAGAAATTGTATTTATTAGCTAGGAAGATGTATTGATTTTTAGGCTAACAAGACAATAAAGATTTGTATTTATTTGTATTTGTAATATTTATATTTATTTTAACATTTAAATAAAGTACGTAGAATAGTGGAATTATAACGCTAATGTGATTAAATGTTACGATGAGAAAATATGAAAAAGTTGTATCAAGAAACTCTCGTGTTATCATGACCATGAGAGTGATTTTTGATTACAATAAGAGTTGTAACCAGATGGAGCTGTTGTCTTGTTTTGCAACGAAA
Source organism: Amphibolis antarctica (assembly GCA_024699675.1). Classification (NCBI taxonomy): domain Eukaryota; kingdom Viridiplantae; phylum Streptophyta; class Magnoliopsida; order Alismatales; family Cymodoceaceae; genus Amphibolis; species Amphibolis antarctica. Next base: position 100,434 of record JAMKPZ010000338.1, read on the forward strand.
TATTTTAGCTTCAATAATTATGAAATGATAGAATTGAGAGTAGTTTTAAAGATGATGTTGAAACTATATAATAAATTATGAAGTAAAGGTTTGTATGTGTGAGTTTATACAGTAATGATAATATGTGAGAGTTTGTGAAAAACTAGAGTAGCTTATTCCCAAATATATCATATGTTGAAGACTAAATGGATAAAGTCACATGTCCAATAATCACCTACTTAAGTCATCTTGAATAATTTCATTGATTCTTCGACAGAGGTAAAGATACCAACGAGTACAATATGTACTATTATTTCATCCATCAATAAGAATGATTATAGTTTTTAATGACCGTTTACTAATATCTTTCACTTGGTCATAAAGACAATACACAATATCTTCCACTCCCACTATTTGTGGAGCGTGTAATTTACATTCTCACTATTCATGAAAATATTCCTCATTTCCATCATCTATGGAAATAACCCCATCAAGTTCACAAACTTAGATAAATTTTTCCGTTGAAATTCCTTTTGTCAAAGGATTAGCAATCATATCATCTGTGGGGGGTATGTAAGTTAATTTAATTTCCCCTTTTCCAACAATATCATGAATATAGTGATCATGTATATTTATATACTATCCTCTTGAACTATTTGCACCACTATGAATCAAATTAATTGTCGCTTGATTATCACAAAATATTTCTATTAGACCATTGATTAGATCGAGATTTAAATCATTTAAAAATCTCCTGATCCAAATAATATGTGATGTAACTATACTACAGACAATATATTCTACTTTTTGCGTATATTTTACCACACACCCTTGTTTCCTACTGCCTCAAGATATAGTTGCATCTCCAAAGATAAACACATTTCTGAAAGTGGGCTTTTCATCATCTTTATCACCTCCTAGATCTACATTTGTATAATCAAGCATTTCCAATTCATTCACTTGATATGTAAACTTATGGTGCAATATTCCTTTTAAATATTTCATTATTCTTTTAACAGCTTTCCAATGTTTTATTCTACTAACAAGACTAATTGCATATGCAAAGTCCATTCTTGTACACAACATAATGTATATCAAACTTCTGACTACTTGAGCATAAGGTACTCTTAAATGTTCTTTCCCCTTTCTAAAATATTAGTCCCTACTTAGTCTTTTTCCAAAAACATACGGTGTAGCGAACGAGAAACAATTTTCCATTCCAAACCTTTTTAGTACTGTATGTAGATATCTTTCCTAACTTATACTCAATATTCTAAATTTCTAATCTCTAAGGATCTGAATTTCAAGAACATAAGATGCTTCCCCCATATCCTTCATCTCAAACTTTAAGCTAAGTTCCTCTTTTATTTTATTTAACATGTCAATATCATTTCCAGCAAGTAAAATATCATTTACATATAGGGATAATATAACAAACTTGCTCTCACTTTTCCTAACATATACACAATAATCTAACCTGTTTGAAACAAATCTCAATCTAACAATTATATCATGAAACTTGTGATACCATTGTCTAGATGCTTGTCTCAAACCATATATTAACCTATTTAATTTGTACAATTTGTCTTCATGTCCTTCTACCTAAAAACCCTCAGGTTGTGATATGTAAATTTCTTCTTGCAAATCACCATTTAGAAATACAATTTTTACATCCATTTGATGTAATTCCAAGTCTAAATGTATAACAATAGCCAATATAATTCTTACTAACGTGAACTTAGCTACTAAAGAATAAGTTTCTTAATAATCAATTCCTGATTTTTGTGTATAACATTTAGCAACTAACTGGACCTTATATTTGTCAATAGACCCATCCGCCTTTAACTTTTTCTAGAATATCCATTTGCATATATGAAATTTTAGAAAATTTTGAAAATTTTTTGTTGATATAAAAGGATTATTTTCCCCATTCAACCCCCTACCCCTCAGAAATTTTCACCCATCCCGAAAGTATTAAGGTCGTCACACTCACACTTGCAACTGACTGTCAAGTCTCGTGCTTGCGATTGCAAAAGCCACTCGTCTACCTTCACTTTCATCGCTTGTCTGCATTCACCTTTGTTGCTTGTCTACCTTCACCGCTCTTCCATTATAGCCAACTGTTTACCGCAAAAGCTTGTCTATCGCAGCTACTCTTTATAAGGTAAAAAATCACAAAAATCACAAAAATCAAATGAAAGATTTGTTTTATATATTGAATACTACGAAAACCGCTCTCTACATTTGCCATTGAACAATTGAATATTTAAACTTATTTTATAAAATTATTAACCATGTAAGTGAAATTCATATGAAAATTGTCTTTAATTTTTCACATGTGCACAAACAAGTAAAATGAAAATGTAAATTTTCTAAATTTTTCAATAGATGCATAAACGACTCTTCTAAATTTTCTTTTTCCTGAATTTTACTTTCTTATACCTTTTTAAAAAAAATTCAACAAACAGACCCTTAACAACGTAACCCGTTTTGGATAAAAACGTAAATATAATGGAAAGCATAAGATTGAAAATGGTATTTCACCATCACATCATGACTTATTTTTAAAAATGCAAAAGTGTGTATGTTAGTGTTAATAATAATTTTTACGGTAGATATTAGATCAATTTTTTTCTTTTTACACAGATTCATTTTAATATCTGAAATAGGGTTAAATATATATATTACATTCCCGATCACAAACTTCCGTTGTAGTCTAGTTGGTTAGGATACTCGGCTCTCACCCGAGCGACCCGGGTTCAAGTCCCGGCAACGGAAAATCCCTTTTATGCGTAGTTTTAATTTACGTTATGGTTTATCTCGTTGGTACACCGCACTCTTTAAATAAATGTTGGCACTAATAATTTCTAAGTTCATGAGTTTTCCATTATCAAAATAGTTGTTTCGTGGACATTACTCACAAGTAATTTTTTTTAACTTTAAAAGTTAATTAAAATTAAAACTAATTTTGTAAATAAAATTGAATTGTATAATAATCAAAATGATAACAATTTATACGTTAAAATTTACATAATAATAATAATATTAAGAATAATTTTAAAAGTTAGAAAAAAATCGTTGCTGAACAATGCCATATGTCTTTGGTAACAAAAGTTTTAATTTCATTGTTAGGTAGTATATATATCAATTGCATGTCTAAAATTCGAGTATAAAAATCGAAAACATTGCTTAAAAAATATGAAGATAATTCATAGTTTTTGCTTAACTAATCATGAAACTAACATTGTTGAGTGCAACACTTCACATTATAACTCCTAAACCTAACTGCTAACTACCGGCAAAAAGCACGTGTGAATTACAAACCAGAAAACATTTTTACACAGAGTAACGTAATTAAATGTTATAAGACTTTTGAAGACCTAATATGCCACCTAAGTATCAATTTAATCTAAATTGCATTCTTCAACATTTTTTGATTTAAAGATCAATGTTTGATAATAGAATCAATACTTATTCAATTTAAATGAAATTTTTGTCATGTATTGATAATCATCAAATTTCAAAGTTCATGACATTATCTCCACCTCTAATGTATTTAAATTTGAAAGTACTTTCAGAGAAATCAATTGAAGACACCTTTAACAAAACCCATAAAAGAACAGGACTAACCGTTTTCAAAGGAACTTACATGATGACCTTCATTTAAAAATAAGGTGTTCTAACTTCAACAATGATGAAAAACTAAAATTGAGAATAATTTTATAAAAATGTTGAAATTACATAATAAATTATGAAATGAAATTTTGTAAATAAAAATGTATATAATAATGATGACATGTAAAAATTTAAAGAAAAATTAAAACTATTTATTTTCAAACGAAACCATAGTCTTGAACTGAACAAAAATTTACGACCACAGCTGAAGCGGCCGAGAAAAGTAGAGTCCAGAATAACGTCATATTAGTCAGGAGGAGAGGGCTGACAATGGTGTGGAGGATGGACACCAGAATGAGCAGTCTCCACTTGGCATGGTAAGGCTGAAACTGTAACATACCCCACAAAAATGCCACCCATATATATATAAATATATGCCTAAGTGGGGCAAAGGTGTTGAAAAGTAAAATCATTCATATCGGACTGGCAAAGAGTCATGTCCTTGTAGCCTTGATCCAACCAATTTCAAGTTGGAATTCACCAAGGCCAGATATGGAACCAGGAAAACCACCCTGTGCGTTGACAGAGAGGGAAATACCAACAATGCGAGCAGGGTTCATCTCCATCTTTGCTCCTATGACGTTTCCTCTCCATGTTGGTAAATATTGATCAAAACGTATCTGCAGAAGTAGATTTTTACGAATATGCATCTCTAATTAATATATGTGATAAGGTATGAATCTTTCTACAATATTGACTAGACCTATCGAGCATCACAACTAAGACACTTGATGCATGCTTGAAATATGATCGATATGTGCACCTTGGCGATGTGCCAATCACCCTCAGGGACTGGCACAAATGTTTGCCATGAATTATCTTCCTGCTGCCCAGGAGAATTCACCCAATTCTCCGTGTATATCTGCATTATTTCACCTAAAAGTGAACACAGATGTAAAAAATGCAAGAAAAAGATGCACACGGCTTTTCAATACTGCATTTGTACAGCAAAACACACCGTGGATATGTAGGATCTTCCATCTCCTTTCAGCTTCATCTCTAAAGTATCATAAGCATCCAAATCAATGAATCCATTGAACTGTACCAAAAAAATTTAAAAGTAGTGCATCCCTTTTAGAAAGGAGTATGCCATCTGCTTTTATATGCAATTCACAAATGTGACTTATATTGAAAACAGTTTAACAAATTATGAATCAAAAATGAAAAATGACGGTCACATTGCTCGGACACTTCATGCTTCAGATAATCAATAGGGTTCTAGATTTTTTTAGTAAAAGACTATCTATTTATCTTTTTTTTCTAACTGATATGCACAGAAAGGATGCCAGCTTGAATATACTTTCACAGATTTCTTAAAGTGGGGACTACACTCATGTCATTGTTGCTCATACAGTCAAGTATTCAACATCAATGGCATGTGCCATTGAACTCGAGTGAACAACTAATGCAAAAAATTGGTCATCTGAAATTGGTCCTACACGAAACTATGTCAGATGAAACACTTGTCAAATATTAGAAACCAAGCTAGATGAAATATTTGTCAAAGTGTAGCATCTTTTGGTGAAAGGAGTGCGAGTAGTAAGTCTCACAAGTAATCAAATTGAATAGAGGAATATTTTCTTGCTAAAACTTATCAAAAGTAAACATGCTGTAAACTCCAAACCGAATGATGTGGAATGTAAACGCACCCCTGTTCACCATGTAAAGAAGCATGGTGAGCGAATGTAAGTGAAATAACATTCATCATGAAACAAAATGGCAAAAAATAATGCATCTATTCATCATGAAACAAGAAGGCAATATCCGTTTATCAGAATATAAAAAAACATCAACAGAATAACATAGTCTTGACTCTTGCACTCTATTGTGAGGAAAGATATATTAGATTCAAACCTAAGAAAAACACCATCAAAAAACACAAAGATTGAATAAATTTGGAGGTTAAGAGGTCTGACAGAAGAAGTAATCAGTCTATCCACCATTACAAATGCCAACACTTGGTTTTTTTGGGATGCTACAAATCACTATAACATAATCCATAAAAATTGGGCAATTACATAATATCTAAAATAGAAAAAGAAATGATTTTTTTCTGATTTTGGAGCTTTACTTTTTAAATGTATGTACTTATGTTTCACCTTCTTGGAACGCATTCCACAAAAGCCACCCCGTTTAATTCTCCACTTTGAACCTTGAGATACCTCAGACGAAAGATTTCCAGAGAAAACACCTTTTTGGAGACGAAAAAAAAGCATCACAGAGAATAAGATTACTAGCATAAAGACAAATTATCATATTAAGCAAAGAAAAAGGCAATGAACCAAACCAACATTTTTCCATTAAGACTCATTTTTATCCATATGCATTTTCAGTGGTATATTTAGTTTTAGAAGAAAAAAAAGAAAGGTACCAATACCAATATGATCCTTACACCAATCCATTCACATATCTTACAAAAATTACATATAACTGATCACTCAATTCCATCTATATTTTCTCTCTTGTAGTTTTCTCACACTTCTTAGAATTCAAAATTATTTTAAATTGCATATCATATAACAAATGTAATTCTCATTCAGATCCTTTTCTCTATTCGCCTTTTTATCACCAACTTTTTAAACAAAATTTCAAAATCCATTTCCTAAATTCCAATTTTTTAAACCACATGCAATATTGCATGTACTTTTCACTGGTATATATAGGAAAAGACAAAACATGAGACAAGAAATGAGCACTAAATGTGTAAAATAACATCATTCATGACTTTAGAACTCTTATAATAGAGAGAAATACCAAAACAGGCCCCACCATGACCCAAACCCGGTCCTATTGGTGTGGTACTTAATGCTGCATATCATTTAGCTCCTATATCTTTGACTGGTTATCAATGACATGCCAAACTCACTAATCCAGCATAGTCCTAAAACAACTTGAATGAGTATGCAACTCATCAACACTACTCAAAATACTTGAGTAGCAAGTTACTTTAGAAGCAATTCTGGACCCTACATACACGTTCTAGATCTTCAAATTATCTTGTATGCACTAAATGCCCTAAACATCTAATGCATCTGAAGCTCGTCCCAAGGTATTCCACCATACACATTTTGTATGATAGCCAAAGATGTGCTTTAAGTGCTTGACAGTTTATATGCAGATGAAAGATTTTGAGTTGACAGTGAAGTAACCTGCAGTAACTGCTTCAAACTATGTTGGCAGATCATACACAAGTAAGTTTTAGAACGATATCATCATAGACTTTCAACAACCAATATCAGATTACTTGTGCTTAAGTCATTCAAGGCCCTACAAACAACTTTGACCATTTTGCATTCCCATCAAGCAGTACTTCCATACATGGAAGGCACAAAATATCAGTATCGTATATGTTATTAGTAGTAGGGAAGGAGATGTATGGAGTATTGATGAAGACAATGTAAGAGCATACAAATTCCGAATTTCAATAAAAGAACCTCAAATTTTGACTTCAAATTCTTGGATAAGATAAACATATACACATACCAAATTTCAATTTTGACTTCAAACTCTAAGATAAGATAAAGAAAACATAATACACATAAATCAATCAAATTTATTTTTCAGACATTTTTATTAAAATGGTACATATGATCAATATCGGTGTTTATATGAATGGAAAAAAGGCTTAAGAATGATAATATGCATTCAAAAAATAATAATATCCTCATACTACTATGTACTAAGCTCCTACATGCGTGTCAATATTATGCAAAGTGATCACCATATTTTTGACATCATCACCATGTCAAGCTCCGACTTTGTTTCTTGAAGACATCACCATATTGTTGATTGAAGCATTGTTGAAAAATTGGTTCGCACATAAGTTGTTTTCTCTATAGCATGTAATTACTCCAATGGCATATGCTGGTAGTATCTTTTAAACTCAATGATATTCTAATGATACTGATAAATAAATAAGAAATCCAGTGTATGAAAATGCACAAGCAAAACTCATTGCTTCTTCACAAGGATGTGCTTACTGAGGAATGGGAATGTTGTTTTATTGTTGTTCACTTGGTTTATATAAGACTCAAATGTCCAATTTGGTTGATTGTAATCCTATATGTAATGTAATTGTTGAGAGTTATGTTAGTTGAATTACTTGATTACATTACAATATTCGAGTTTTGTAATTATAAGATTGAAATTTTAATCGCAACAAATTAAGTTCTTTAGGATATCACTCAAACAACCAAACATGAACTTAAATGATAAAAATGAGTCTTTATATAATCCAATGCTTAATTCAATTACATTATAATTTAGTTAAGCAATATGATCCAATTACATTATATGTAACTAAATAAGGCCTTATTGATTTAGTGGTGGTGCAAAACTGAAAATGGAACTGATGTTTCATTCACTTTGTTGACATGGGGCATGAGGAAATACAAGTTGGTCTATCTATTCAATTCATTGAAGGATTTCAACAAGCTTCAATTATCTCAATTTGCTAATGTATCCCTATGAGGTTTTTTTCCAATAATGGAAAAGCAATGCTCTTATCAAGATGACTGTCTAGCTCCATAATCATCATATTTTGTGGCAGGTATAAATCTAACCTCTAGTGTGAAGTGCTGAGTGGCCTATTTATTATTCTAACCGTTCTTCATTTATAGGAAGTTCTTCAACTGCATCACCACTGCCATCATTGTCATTTGATGTTTGTGTAGAATAATTGTTTGTCACCACCTGTACATTCTATATCACCTAGAATAAACTTCGACAATAAGAAAGCTCTGATATAGTCATGCACTCTTCTACATCTACTTTTAATTCATCAAAAGTTTTATTTAGTCTACCCCCTTCTACATCCAAAATCAAATCTCTATTTTCATCCAATCATTATGTCTTTAGGTCCTCATTGCTTATACATATATATATGAAGGTATAACTATCAAATCCAATTTTTCTATATCTTCTTTAGTCACATGCTTCATTTAAAGCCTCAGATAATAATATACAAACAACAAATCATATAAACTTTATGCTCTTAATTTGTTAATCTTTGAGAAACAAGATTGAAAATGCTTGAATTCCTTCCAATCAAGGAGGTGGTTTGAGATAGAACTTGTATGGCAATCTTTCTAAGACTTAGAGCATCAATACCATGAATGATTCGTTATTGAGCTACAAGATGAAATTACATATTCAGTTGAACAATATCATATATATTTCAAGGAATATAGATGATAGAGAATATTATGTAGTATATATATCCCAACCTAAGCCCCATCCTCAAACAAGTGTCCTAGCGAGAACTTGATTTAACCCTTTAACCAAAATGCACAACCAATTGATCAACCCAACACACTCACTATCAACCACACTCTAATTCTCTCTAAGTCACTCAGATCATATTGGGTAGCTTGACCAACCTTAGCAGGCAATACCAATGTATGACCATTGAGGGTTGGGTTCGACTAGTAGTATCAACCACATTTCCATCATTGATTGGTCATCACCTGCTTAAATTAAGAAAACCATACTTTACAAGTTCACAAAGGTTATTAATGGCATGCTTGATTGACCAACATGGTTGACAAAATACTCTAAAGATACATGCATAACATACTATAAAATATCTATATATAATTGACAATAAGAAAGTGAGAACAAGTATCATTAACATCAAACAAGCATCATAACAGTCAAGAAAATCCTTAGAAGAACGTTCTGCAAATGGACTTCGAATTTGTAGCAAATTATGTGACATGCAACATTTTTCTTAAATCCTTTGGCATGATAAATCAAGGTGAATTCCAAATCCTTTCATATTGAGAACATTTAAAATACAATGATGAATGTTATAAAAATACTGAGTACCGAGCAAGACCACTCAAAAAATACTGAGAAACACTGACCTTCTGATCAAGAAATGTAAATAAATAGAGCTTTACAACAACATACCATGCAATCCATCACCGGAATCTTTGATTTCCAATGAGGCTGATGATAATCCTGGATGAAAGAAATTGCTTGTGTCATTGGGATGTCCACAAACAAGTAGATAAATATTGTCAACTTGAGTAAGGATTATGAATTCACACAATTACTCAACTCAAACTCAATGAAATCAACTACAAGTGAAATAAATCTTGCATCTGATGAAATTGTTTTACAGTATATCCTGATGAATGAAGACAATTATGCTTGAAAATCAAAATGGCTTAACCAGGAAACTACACTAGATAATGGTGAAGCAATTGTGAAACCACAAGCAAACAAAGTCAATCAAAAGAGTTCTAGGAAGATGCCTTAATTTAGGTTTGGCTAAATCAATAAATGGATTATTAGTCTATAAGGATTGAACTCTTGTTCATTGACTCAACCTGTCCATTGGTTCTAAGATAAGAAAGAGTTTGTTCCAACATCTGATGGAGAGAACCTTGGTAAACAATTGCATCCATTATTTGAGTTCAACAAAGTTCTTTGAAAAATATTGATTATGAAGCTTAACAAAATGCTTTCTTTCTAAGTCAATTGTGATTAGACATTAGAAGTATATTAATTGTGTCCATTCCAGTCCCAAGTTATCAACTTATCATTCCAATTTCCTTCTATTGGAATATTATATAAATACATCCAAGGAAATTTATATACTCCATGGATGGAGCAAAAAGTGGAGTGTTGGTCATTCATCAATTCCATAAATACTGCAACTTCTACCACAATTTACGTTGTGACATTTTTTAAATGCTTGCAAATTTCATTGTTATGTAATATGTAATGTTAGGGTTTGTAAACAGAGTGCATAGCATTTTATGTAAATCAAATTTTGCTTTTTCTAGCTATCAAATTATTGGTTTCAAATGAAATGTCCTTTATTGCACACATGAAATTAAATTTGGGAAAAGGAATATCCTTTTTAAAGGAAAGATGAATATCCATTTTGATATGGAACCCTGGCTTAGACCTAGTTCCTCCTTCATCGAACCACACATCAAGCAATAGGTCTAGCAAATCCATCATCAGCATACCACTCCAATGTCATTTGGTTGGCCCAACATACCAATCCCAAACCATGTTCAATAAGTGAATGTAGTGGGCCCATGTAGAGCGGTAATTCACAATGGATATACCATCAAAAAGTCATGTGCCATGTGTTTCATAACAATGCACCCCTTGCAGGATACAAGAGAATCACTTATAGAACCATTCTATCCTTGAATCACTTGTCTAAGTATCATAGCTCAACCCATTCGCATTAAGGGATAGTCAATAGTTGTCCAGCAAGTCAAATACCAAATGGCCTTCATTATCTTTCGGATTATTTGACATTTAGTCTCTCATCCACTCTCAACACATCATTTGGTTAGTCCAAACAAGAGAAAGAACAGTCAGAACACTTGAGATCAATTACATGTCTCAACTCAAACTCAACACCCCAGCGACTAGACCAAAAACTAGGTGGCCAATCCAACTAGATTGTCAATGACTTGTCAAACTGATGTCATCTAATTGACATACCATACTAATGTCAAGCTATAAAGCACACCAATCAAATACAAAAGCATGGTGGAGCAATTTGTAACGGACATAAACCTAAATAATCACACATCATGTATCTACCAATGATTAGTCGATCCCCACCTATTATTGTCTACCATGACAACTATAAGTACTTCTTAAATGCAGCCCTTATGAGACATGAGGTAATCATTTATTAAACATTTCTCTAAACCTAATCTTTGGTTTTAAAGCATTTGTCTAACTTGTAAAAGAGAGGAATTGGTCTCCCTCATTTAAGGGAATGCTGAACTTCTTTAGGTAAGTCAAACATCAAGCATTTGTTGCCTTCCAAGTCAACATATTTAGGTAAGTCAAGCATCAAACATTTATTTCCTTCCATAGTCTAGTCTCCTTTTCCCTTCTTCCTATGGTTCAATGGTTGTGTTCTCCATCATTCACCTTCTGCTCCATCTTCAACTATTTCTCTCTGTCTATGCCTATATCTCTTGCCTTCATAGCCTAGCAATTCCTCTTTTTGTATTCCCACACAACCTCCTTTTAGCTTCTCTGACTTAGCTGGTCCTGATCTCTCACCCTTCCAGCCTATCCTAAACCTCCCTCTTGCCTTGTCCCCCCTTTTCCCACCATCCTTCCCTCTAACACTTCCTTGGGTGTCTTTAATCACTCAATAGAACTTCCAACCACATTTTTGAAGCTAGCGCATCTCTAATTTTAATGTTTAAGCATCTAATCTTGTGGGTGGTGGTTACTTTTCTAGCAAGTAATTGTTAGTTTCCTTAGGTTTTATTGTAATCAGATTTTATGTTTTGCTTGTAGGACTGTTTGACTTTCTCATGATTTTTTATGAACTCTCTTGTAATGGATTGCAATTAATGAAAATTTCCATGGTTCTTAAAAAAATTTCCAATAATCTAATCTCTAGTCCATGCCTAAACACCTAGCTCATCAATGAGTCATTGCCCACCAGACCTAAAAGAATACAATCTAGATCACATTTAGACCCATGTTAGAGTCAATGATGTGGATCTACCCTAGAATTTACAAACTAGAAAGTGATTTATAACCATTAAATTTACTTCTAGAGCATGAAAACATATAATTTCAGAACTGTACATAAATATTGAAATGTCAATAGCATGATTAAAAGTTGGAGATATTAAATTTAGAGTCTACAGCCCAAATGTATTGAATCCAGCCTGCACATGTACTTGGGGCAGGTCAATCTTGGAAAATTAGATGTTGCTTGAGTTTAAACTGTGCAACTAATGATAAAATTTCAAATCTGGAAAAGAGAGGTATTATTCTTATTTAATTATGTCGAGGAGTAAGGCAGATTAAAGAGTGTGTAAAACAAATTACATCTTCAAGGAAGCATGAGAAGAACAAGGTTGTAAAAGTTGAAAAGCAGCAGCTCTTGTTGACAACTTTGTGAAATATAACAGGTATTAAATCTAAGATGGCCATCCCATGAGATTTTATTTCACAAATCATTCCAATGAAATGGTTAAACCCAAATGTGAACAAGGTGACACCAAAAAGAGCAAAAAATTCCAATGAAATATTTTTTTCCCACAAGAATATGAAGTACATGCTTGATCCCAGAGGTAGAGTAAACTGTTCTGTTCCAATAGCTCTTAACATTTATCATCAAAAATCACAACTGAAGATAGAAGGGTAAATGAAAGTGAATCTAAAAGTAGCTTGTCTAAATACACATTAAATGTACAATTCAAAAAGTACAATAATATTTCTTTGTGGTTCAAAATTGACATACATGGAACAGGAAATCAGTGGTACATGTATTTTGAATCTATAGCTGCATAGACATTGTTTTATATACATGTCAATTGTTGAATTCAATTCTGAAGAGATCATTCAACCAATATATCAGCAATGTGTTACAAGTGCTGTGACTGTTTTTAGTTCTAACTTCCAAGCACCCAATTCCCTGACCTATAATGCTTAATGTTTTTTAATATCTTATATTATTAATTTGCGGATTTATTTCAATTGTTGGCCATTACAATAAATGTTCAATCATCATATATTTAATGTTTTGTATTGTTGACATATTTACAGATTATATTCTTAATATAATTTTTTTATGTAAGAACTTTTACAATTTTTTATTATTACTATTTACTAATGCTATATTTTTTGTTGACTTACTATTTGGTAATTTTTTTATAATTAATAAGATTTATTAATGTATTTACATTAGAAAAACCTATTACACACACACACACATGCACGTGCACACACAAATACCCTACCCCTAATCTCCCCAGCACTGCTTGAATAAGAATGATGATATTTAGTGGAAGTTAAAGATGTAGAGAGGAGACATTTCTTCCCTTGCATGGTGGAATGAAGAGAAGAGGCACCATTGAAAGGGATGGGTTATAAGCTTCCCTTGCATGGTGGAATGAAGAGAAGAGGCACCATTGAAAGGGATGGGTTATAAGAAAAGCTGAGAAAGGAGGTGGTGACATCGAGAGAAAGGAAATGAGGATAAAAAGAAAGGGGTGTGGATGTAAAGAACCAAAAACAGGGAAGAAAGAAGATAAACAAGGGGGAATGGAGCAGAAAAACAAGAATATTCACATACATATGATGTAATGGATAAAAGTTGAATTCAAGAAAGCATACTAGTTACCAGATGAGATCAAAAAAATAGAACTTCCTAAGAAATGGCAATGATGATGAAAAAAGCAGAAACTGACGGCTCAAAGAAGTAGTACCTCCATATTGAGAATCAGAATAAAGATGCCAATTTTGAAGTTCCTCCTTTCTATTGAACTTGAATACATATATTTCAGCTGGTGGCATCAGACTCTCAACATTCCATGCAAGAGCTGCAGATGTAATGGAAAAAACATTTAAATGTGTTGGGAACATAGTGTTAATATTCAAAAGGTCAGTCTCATCTATAAAAGCATTTTTGCATGACCAGCCATCAAAATGGCTGAGTGGAAAAATTTTACAACTTGATGCAATAGACTAATGAATTACAACCTTATATGATATGTTTGTGTTTTATTAATATTAGAAAGTTGAAGGACAGAAGATTTCCATTATCTTAAAAGGTGATTGGGGCATCTTTGTTGTCTAGACA